>JAZHYW010062496.1:0-140526 GCA_037355805.1 Ixodes ricinus | reverse complement strand
ATATATATATAGTTGTCAGTGATTATACATTGACGGGGGTAGATGTGAATTTGATTCTGTTCACGCAGAAGCCGCGAGGATTTTGAGTGCGCTCTGGGGACTGCGCCGCTCGAGACACAAACCACGAGACATCGAGGCGCAGCAGCAGCGGCGGCAGCGGCAACACCAGTGGCGGCAGCGGCGACGAACGACGGCTCCGACACCGTAGGCTCCGTGCAGTGCGGCATACCACCATGATGAAGCCCGACGAGTAAGTCCTTGCGATCGGGATCCACTCCCGTAACAGCGCCGGACGCCAGGTTTGCCTTGGTCAACCCAGGAGACGATCCACACTGCACGATCGGGCAGGGAGCGTTCCTGCTAGGCCCGTTCTTCTCTGTAAATCCACCGTTCAAGTGACGTTATTCGGCAGTGCTAGTCGTATACCCGTGCTTAGACCCTCTAGAGAGCTGCGCAAATCAAGAGACGCTGGAGAGGTGGTCGCCTCCTCTCCATGGTGTTCGCTCTGGTAAAGTGAAAGGAAGGAGGTGGGAAGAGCTTCCTCCTCACTCTTAACCCGGCTTTCGGCTTTCCGATCCTCCTGTGGGCGCCGAGCTTTTGGTGCTTAGAAGCGCGATACATGGCTTGCAGCTGAGCGCTACACCTCCTGCAGCATATTCGCACATCCGAAGTGTTTTCCTTAGTAAGGACATGTAGGAAAGACCACGGTGCAATGACGTCACATGCAAACACTGTATCTTGAGCTTCTTGAGCTCCAGATACGGTGTCAGGACGCTGTTTTGCTATGTCACGCCGTGACACAGCAAAACAGCGTCACGGACTGTTTTAGCATATCTGGAAGACAAAAAACTGTTTCCTGCGATTTCAAATCCAGCTTCAGATAAACTTTCAAGATTGAATTTACTTTAAGGCGTATCTTACGTAATGGCTCTGTAGAGCTGTGCTTTTTCTTCTAAGTGCACCTTTCACGGTGTAGAACGAAATATTGTGGGAGGAACACTCAACGCATGCATTAACCTTTCGCGTGGCAGCGTCTCGTCGGCATCTATATTGGTGAACTGTCGGCCTATCTTTTCTTATGAGCGAGGCAGGGTTTTCGAGCTCGCTCGAGTTATTTTGCGCTGTAATCGACTACAGAGGCCAGAGTAGTTTGCAACACAAAGGAACATCGGCATGGTACTCGGTTTTCAAACATACCCGATTTTATTCATAGTGAGTCTGCGGCCAAGATGGCCCCAGCGGATGCACCCGGAACAATTCGAAAGGGAGGGGAAGCTATAGGGCAGAGGTTTGGGGGTACGTGCCGAGCCAACGAAGGTCATCTGGCACGCCCCAGCGGTGGACCGAGGTTTATGTTCGACCTCCTGAGGATCTCTAGACGTGCATCCGAAATGTCGGTTACACGACGCCCTGTCCGCAATATGCCACCGTCAGACAGCGCGAACCTCCGCTGGGATTCGAACCCGTCACCTGGGACTCTGTAGACAGGCAGTTTGCCATGTAAATATAAATCTTGCTCATACTTTTGTTTAGGGGCTCAGCCATTATAGTTACAGCAAACGCGCAATGTTTCTATTTGAAAAAAAAGGAGTTGTTTTTATTTATTTGTTATCACGATTTCGAGGCAGCACTAACGAAACCCGCACTTGGCCGACACTGCCTAGAAAAGGGAAGGCCTGTGAACGACCTCATCTTCCTCCATGGAACGTCATCACACCAGGGTGGCGCCAACTCGGTTATTATACCAGACTAAAAGCGTGAGAGATTAGACGTGCAAAAGGAAGGAGAAAGGTTTATTTTCCTTATTTCGTCCTTTTGCATTTCTTTTATCTCTCCCGCTTTTAGATTTGTGCCAATTTTTAGGTGCCGGCAGCACCCCACCCTTGGATCCACTATTATACCAGACGCCGAGCGTCCTTCTAACGCGTTGATTGGACACGAAGCCCGGCCGAACGCTGACGCGGCGCTCGCGTCCAATAGCTGTCTTCGCTCGATCTCACTTTGATGACGTCAAAATTCTAGCGCACAGGCTTCGATGATTCTAGGTGGTGTTGACTCGTCACGGCCTTGCCCGCAGGATGCTGACTGTGGAGAACTTTATCAACGGCAAGTTCGAGGCCCACTCGGAGACCATCGAGAACGTGGACCCGTCCACGGGGCAGGTCTACTCGCGCATCCCGAACAGCGGGTCCCGGGAAGTGGACAAGGCAGTGCAGGCCGCCACGCAGGCCTTCATTACGTACGTCATGGGACATGCGCGTGTCTCCCGTGAGCACGGAAGAAATGCCGAATGACGCCCCCTTTCCCACAGCATCGTGATCCAAAGACTCGTTCAACACCCGCGACAGCTTACGACCGACACTCGCGCTTGACTAGGACCGACTGAGACAAGACCGGTTTTTAAGCGCAAGTGTGTGAACGGGCCTCTACGTCCTCTTGTGATCTCTTTCAACGAGGTGCTGTTGAAACGTTTTGTATACATAAAAGGAAATGAGCCGCCCTTTCGCACGAAGGCCGATTCACGCACTTGCGGCGGCTTATGACCGGAGAGGCTAAAAACCGGTGTTTAAGCCTTTCGCGACGGCTTATGACCGCCTCCGCAGCAGCGCAGCCGGTCGTAAACAGTCACTTACCGAGAGGATGAGAGAACACATTGGCGCCATCTATCGGGTAGCCGTGGAACACTCGCAATTTTCGTATCTTCCCTTTTTTCTTTCTTTCCTTTTGAGCATCATTGTTTTACTACGTTGGCTTGAAAAAGCTCACCCAATGTTGTCAACGGCCCCTTCTCGTTCATAGTATGTACATTCCGCAAATGTTGCAAACCCTTTCGCTCCAGTGAAATGCGGTTCCAGGGCCACCTCATAGATGGCGCCAGCGTGCTCTCTCGTCGTCGCAAGGGGTTGTAATGCACTTGGTTGTAAGTAGTCCCAAGTGTGCCCGGTGCGCGCAGGTGGTCCGTCAAGTCGCCGGCGGAGCGGTCCAAGTTCCTGATTCGAATCGCAGACCTGATCGAGAGCCGGATGGACGAGTTCTCGCAGGCCGAGTCCCGCGACCAAGGCAAGCCCGTCTGGCTCGCGCGCACCGTGGACATCCCCAGGGCCGTGCACAACTTCAGGCACTTCGCCACCACGGCCCAGTGCGACAGGGAGATGTGCGTAAAGATGTTTGCAAGCAGCCACGCTGCAAGAGCCAGTTTTGTTTGGGCGCCAGTCTGGCAACCGGGACAAGCCTTTGCAAAGAGCTACATATGAAGGTGCAGATACTGTGCGCGAAATATGTAAAGGGTCGAGAAAAAACACTGAGCGTGTGATTCCAAGACGTACGGAACTTATACTCCGTCTAACTAAATCCGTGCAGTACAGCCAAAGCTACAGGGAGAGAGCGTATGATAACCTATTCAGGAGGAGGGAAAGGAATCCCGTTCCTCCTTTTCTCCTCTTGAACTTGAGCTTTGGCTGTAGTGCACGGTTTAAGTGAGATGACCGCAAGAGTCTTGGCCTGCCGGAAAGGGCGACAAACGTATACTGTGGGGCCCTGGGCACGGTGTAAGATAATACTCTTCAGGTGAGGACAGCGCGCTCCTCGCGACGTGCCGATAAAGTTCGCTTTTCACTCTCTCTCAATATGATTTCAAGGGGCGCCGGCAGATGACTCGTCGACCCGTGGACACGGTGTAAGACGCAGGAGGCAGGCAGCAGTGCGCAAGACGACTCGTGCCGCCTCATGCTCCACACGCGCAGAGCTCCGGCGAGGTTGTCGCACGTGCAGAAAGACCACGGTGTACCGTGGTGTCATGGCAACGAGATAGTTTTTTTCACTCTCACACAGTTTCGCCGTTTGGCCGCCGGCGACACTGTCAGCCGCGAGCGCACGGTGGCCGCGGAATGATGCAGCCTTTCGGATGCCCGTCGGACGAACGGTATCTGATTACTCGCGCCGCGCGTTCAGCCCCGCCGTGTCCTCACCTAAAGAGTGTATCTTACACCGTGGCCCTGGGTTTCGCTGGAGAAGGTGGAACGGTAAAATATAGTAAAGCAAAAGCAACAAAATGAGGTACGTACGCTGGTGGAAACTATCTAGGGAACATTGAACAAAGTACAATTAACTAGCTTAGCTGGGGGACATAGGAAAATTGGGACTCCCTCTCGCGTAGCTCCGGCCCAAAGTCTCAATCCTGTCCCCTAGTGGGTCTGGTGTTGGGGTGACGCGGACAAATTCGGCCAGGGGAAAATCGTTGACTCTCTTGCTGGGGGAGGAGGCAGCAATTGTTGTTTCTAATTCCTTTTTTTTTTCTTGTTTACCCGTTTCTTTGACAGCCTTTCTGGCGATCATTACAGAAATGCATTGGAGGACAGGAGGGGCAAGGAATCATGTTCTTTAAGGCTAGGAGGCCCAAGCTACCTCCCATTATAAAGGGGGCAGCCGTTAACATCTCTCCATCTATCCAGCGTGACTATCAGACGATCTATCTACACCAACACCTGATAGATAAGAGAGCGGCTGCCTCGTCCTGCGTCAGTAAAGAAGGCCACGGCAGGGCACAGATTGGGCACGACTGTTTCGCCAGCGTTCGGATGGTACTCGTGTTCCCGCTCATTGGACACGAGTTTCATCCCGACGCTGACGTAGCACTCGTGTCTGATCCGGCGCTGCGGTCGCCCTCTTTAGTGACGCGACGCAGAACAAAATTCAGCCCTTACGTTTTTCATAACTAGAAGGTGTTGTCTACACGCACCAACGGCAAGATGGCGGTGTCCGGTTACAGGCGCCTCGGCAGCCGTCCGGAAGCCGCCGGCCTTACTGACGAGACAGCGTCTACCTTTTTTGCGGTTTCCACGTCTCTTGGGGTTCGGGCAAGCCAGCGGGCACGGAGAGAGTAACTAAATATCATCAGTGCGTCATATTTTAACCGGACGACGCGGAAACCTCCTCCACCTACAGGGGCGACCCGCGGCGCCGAAAGCGCGCGAAATGTGACGTCTTTGGTCCTGGGCTTACTACTGGTCAGAGCCGCTAAAAGCTTCTTTTTAGTCGAAATACAAAATATAAGTGGCGCGAGCCGTTTCAATTATTTATGAAAGTAGTTTTTGTTCAGCATTTTAGATCAGAAAAGACAGCAAATGCAGCTTATGAACTACGGAAACAAGGAATGACCCGTCGACATACCCGCCACCAAGCGGTGGAAAAGGCGGCGCATACTAGAAAGGTGTAGTGGGATCAAGCACCAACGAGTGGCGAGCGTAGAAAGGTCCCGGATGTACGCGGCGGCGCTGCAGTCGAGGATCCGACCGGTTCCGAGCGTTCCGAAGGCCTTCGGCGAGCAGCTTTCGCTTGCGGTTTGGCCCTTTGGCGGTATGGCAGCGCGAAGTGGCTCCCGTTCTGAACTGATCTTTACCCCGTGTTTGCTGTCGTTTGTGGCCAATGAAGTGTCATGCCGAATTAGTGTTTAATCGCGCAGCAAATGCAATGCGAGCCGCCCTGGCTGCCCGCTTCATACAGCCTATCCAGAACATGCTTTAGTGGCGCCCTCTCGAGCCGTCGACACGGAGTGCGGCAGCCGTGAGCGCTCGCTGAGCTCACTACCCCTCCTCTAGTTCACGGCCACTCAAGCAACCAAGGACGTCATGAAGGAGGTTATTTTTTGCTCGTTCTTGTAATTTTATTTTGCCTATAACCTTTAAAATAAAGCGAAATTCGAGAAAAGAAAGGTTTCACTAAGTTACTACGTTCAGTGCGCTCAGGTTCGCTGCAAATTAAAAACTAGTAAAAAAGTTCTTGCAGGGCCCCTTTAAAGCTTTCTCTCTTACTGATAGCAGCCGAAAGATTACGCCACTGTCGGTGCTCCTTGTGGCACCAGCTTGGAACCGCGAGAGGTGTGTGCCGGCTCCGCCTCCGCCATAAGAAGAGAGAGTGTTGAAATTGGCAGTTGTGAAAATAAATGGGCTTGCGTTCAGATTGTCCCAGGGACAAAAGCTTGCAGCGACCTTTATTGGTACGAATATGGGAAATCTAAAACTTACCAGTATCGCACAGAAGGGCGGCGCGTGTCAGTCGAAGCTGACGTTTCGCATCGTCTCTGCTATAGTCCCTCGTGTGGACCGATCTCACTGACCGTTCCACGCATGCGCGACGCCACCATAATTTTGGTCCACAGGAGGCAGCGCACAAAACAGCTCGTGCTCTGCTCGCGCGGACCGGCAACGTGGTTGTCACGCGTGTCCCCACGATGCATGACGACAGCGGCGGTGTAAATATAGTGGCTAGTGAAATCGTTCTATTCATCTAGTTCCCCGATTCACCCTTACGATGGACCGCAGATGATGCTACGAGCGGTCGTGACCAATCCAATGCATGTGTGAGTGTCACGTGACCTTCAGGAGGGGCTTAGCAATGCGCGGAGCACGTTCACAGCTCTGGATAAACTGCAATGGCTCGTGCTACCACCGTGATCTATCGCAAAGCGAAACTGAGTATACTCTCTCTTTGGAGTCCACTTCCTCCTCTTCACATTCTGGCCGTGTCTGAAGCCGCGGTCGGACTGCTAATACTTGGTCGTACTGTTGGCAGACGTGTACGAAGGGAAGCATGCATACGCATGCATGAAGCAGACATGCATCGAACATGACTGACGCGTGTCCGCAGACGATTCTGTCCCCATGTCTGCAGCATGTGCGACTCACGCCGCTGCTGTGCTGTACAGGGCGATCCCCCAGCAGACGTCCAACGTGCTGCACTACACCGTGCGCTCACCCGTGGGCGTGGTGGCCGTCATCACCCCCTGGAACCTTCCGCTGTACCTGCTCACCTTCAAACTGGCCCCGGCCATGGTGTACGGGAACACGGTGGTGGCCAAGCCCAGCGAACTCACCTCCGTCACCGCCTGGCTACTCGCTAAGGTCTTCGTCGACGCAGGTCAGGGGCCAGTCTGCGTATGTCCAGATTGGACAAGTGGGCTGTCACGGGGCGTTGACACCTCGGTTGATCAGACAGGCGAACCGCAACTGGCAGGACACCGCCGTGTCTCTTATTTCTGCCCGTCACTGATAGTTTAAGAAATGCTGGGCTTGGCGAGTTCCAAACATCGCACTATCGATTCGCATGATCGGTCGTTCGTCAATGGCAGGAAAAGAAGCGAATAGCTTCTCTTCAAAATCCCTTTCACCAGCATGCGTTATTTGCCTTCCGCCGTGCTTTGGCTGCGCGCTCGACGCTCACGAGACACCTAAACGCTATTCATTGTAGGAAGCTCGCACTGGAGGGGGATAACTGAAATACCACCCTGGAGTTTTTATTCTGCCCGGGGATTCTGACTATCGCTCGATATCCAATGAGATTAAGGCATTAGCTCTTAAAACATTCTTTATAATGGCAGGAGATAAGAACACCCAAGAGCAAATCACGAACGCTCGTCACGAATATTAGTAAGCAACTCCCCGCGTTGGTATACAAGTGACTTAAGAAGAGCCCCGATCCAAAAGTGGCGCACTCCCTGCAGGGCTTCCACCGGGCGTGGTGAACTTTGTGTTCGGCTTCGGCCAGATCGTGGGCGACGCGATGGTTCGCCACCCGCACACCAAGGCCATCTCGTTCACAGGAAGCACCAAGACCGGCACCACCATCGCCCAGATGTCGGCGCCGTACGCCAAGAAGCTGTCCCTCGAGGTATGCGCGCTTCTGAACAACGGTGCTTCTTCACCAAGCGCGCCTCTCGTGCGTGCAACATTCGCTAAAGGTACGGACGTGCAGACGATTGCAAGCGGGTCACCTGGCTGCCGCCATGTCTCTTCACATGCGGGCAGGTACACTCTCCGGCAATATGAAAGACCCACTGGGAGCGCGTGGCCGCGGCGGTGGCTGGCGAGGCACTGCGAGCGCTCCGGGCAATTCCACTCTGCTTCGAGGAAGGACGCTCACTGGGGCTCAGCTAAAGCGCAACGCGCTTATCGGTGTGTGCTGAGCCCCGAGTGAGCGTCCTTCCCCTCGGTGGTGCCCGGAGCGCGCGCACCGCCACCTCGTGCTGCGCTCTCGTCATGCTTCCGCCGGAGAATGTACTGCGGTGCAAGCCTGTCAAGGCCACGTTCAGAGTGCAGTCGGAGCACTAAGCTTGCAATTCTCTATAGATGATTGCAAGCAGGGCATCTGGCCGGAGCCATGTCTCTTCACGTGCGGGCAAGCATATGCAATTGCAAACCTGTCAAGGCTACGTTCAGTTGGGGCGCCAACCTTGAAATTGTCTATACATGCCTTGCGCCTGACGTCACGCCGCGATGCCCCGCCCCCGATCGCCATTGCTCCGTACCACCGGAGGACCGGAGAACCTACAAAGCGTAGTCGACGGCGTGTTTCGTCCGACCGTGACGTGTTTACGCAGTTTGAGAGCGTAGCGTTTTTTTTTGTGTGTGTGTGTTTGTTGTTCTTCGCACAATTTGTAAACAAATCGTTTTAATCTATTTTTACCAGCGCCTACGGGCTAAATATGCCGTCGCCGGAGGAGCGGACGTTGCCGCTCTGCGGAGATTACTTCGACGAGCTCGTTGGGCCTACGAGAGCGAGATACGCGAAGAAGGTGGAACTTTGCGACGGCGAGGATCCCTACAAACTTCGCGTCGGCGTGGACACGACATTCGACGCCGCCTCGTTGGGCCTACGAGAGCGAGATACGCGAAGAAGGTGGAACTTTGCGACGGCGAGGATCCCTACAAACTTCGCGTCGGCGTGGACACGACATTCGACGCCGCCTCGTTGGGCCTACGAGAGCGAGATACGCGAAGAAGGTGGAACTTTGCGACGGCGAGGATCCCTACAAACTTCGCGTCGGCGTGGACACGACATGCGACGACGAGGCTGAGCGATCTCCTTCGTCCGTGTAACCGAGCTTCAAACTCGGCGCCCAGTCAGGGTTCGTGTCATCGAACAACTTAGAAGGAGCTCCTGTAAAACAAAGAAAAAACGCCATTCGCTGACGCGCTCACGTTCGCGAAACTCGGCGCAGCAGACAATGCTGCGCCGAGTTTTACATTCAATTTTGCGACAGCAACCGGGTGAACGCGTCCCGAAAACGGAGAACGACAAGAAGCATTTCTTACCTGTAACAAAGTGCTCGCTGCACACCTGTGTGTTCACGTTCGCGACCAGGTCGGCCCTGTTAATCTTCGCAAGCCACATGCTCCTTCGCTTCTTTGACAGTTCGTGTGTCCGCCGACACTGAGCGGAGATCACCTTCGGTAGTTTGAAAAATCTCGCATCACTGACGGTGTTACGATCACGACGCTTGTTGCTCTTAGTCCTGTTTGCACAATTAATAACCGCACATGCAACCATTCTACGTAGCGAAACCTTCGCTCAGCGAGGCAAACTGACGGCAACTCCAGGGAACTTCCTATGCAGCGATGACGATTTGGTACGGCGTAATGGCGACGGCCCTCCCAGCATGCAATTTTAATGACGTAGGTGCAAGGCATGTAAATTCTGAAACCTGAGTGAGCCCGAGAAAAGAGTGTACCGGGAAACAAATCCGCGCACTACTTACATCTTGATATCGCTACGCTGTCCACCTCGGAAGTATGGTCGTACGTTCACCGCAAATTGCACTTAAGCTACGAAGGGCGCAGCTATGCTATCATGCCTGGAGCTCGTCTTCAATGATCAGTTTAACCGAGATCTCCTAGAAAACAAGATCGCACTGCTGGATTGCATACATCAGATGCCGCAGGCCAGCGCAGGGCCTGATTGAGCAGCACTGGTGAGTGCAGCGCTTGGCTGAACGTCGTGTTGAGTGGAGTGATGACGCGAGACCTACCTAGCCGGACGATGACTCGGCACTCGTGTTCAATCTGTGGCCCTCGCGCAGTTGGTGACGTTGCAAATCCAGCGATCACGGCCTGTGTACCTATAGGGTACCAAGGCCGGTGACATCATAAATCGGCATTTCGCGTCGGTCCTCGATGATATACAGCGAAGGTCGGTATGGCAAACGTCCATTCTGCTGCTGTCTTTGCAGCCGACCAGTCGGCGGAAACTTTCAAAGCCACGGGTTGTGATGCGACAGCAACACGCTTCTGTCTTCGGCGATGCGTTTACAACCAAATGTCAAGATCGCGGCAACCTTTAGCACTGCACGGCGGATACGGGTGACTTATACCCTTGTTACACGGGCACACTTAACTGCAGTTACGTTAAGCCACAGTCAGCGCACAATGGAAAGCGCCTTTAGAGCGCGCGACACTAGAGCGCCGACGTTAGAGCGCGCGACACGAGGGCGCTGCGACAGTAGCGCGCTTGACACTAGAGCGCACGACACGAGAGCGCATGACCAGTTGAGCGCGCGACACGAGAGCGCACGACCAGTTGAGCGCGCGACACGAGAGCGCACCCCATTTGAGCGAACACCGCAAAATGTGTGATGTACCCGCGGCTCCACAGACAGAACAAAATTGTGCGACTCATCGGATTGAAGCATTGGTGATTTTTGATTGATTGAATATGCCTTTAATAAAAAAATAAAAATAAAACGGGTACGACTCTTTCTAACCAATTGTTTACTGACATCGGAGAGAAAAGGGGGCAGGGGAGTGGGCTGGGGCATATAGGTACCGGGAAAGTTTGCAGTTGAGTGGAGCAGCGAGTCTAAGATTTCTTCACAGTGCTGCGGTGCGCCTCTCGGATATACTATAAATAGTTTACTTTTTGCTATATTTGGTCTATTCTTGACAGGCATTTGGGCTCCGATCTATTTGGTGGCTATTTAGACGTCCCTCGCATAAGTTTAAATGGTATTCTGACGTCCATGTCCGTAATGAAGAAAGCTCACCGCTAAAAAAGTATCAGTAAAAAACTCATCGAAGGAAAGCTCAGCGCAATTTTATCGGATGCAGATCTTTCCAGTCTTTTGACGGATACAGGAAAACCTCCCCTGCAAATCTGTGATATACAAAATCAAAGAACTAATGAAGCTAGGTCAGCTGCAATGTTTTTTTCTGCGAAAATGCACGCTACAGATATTCATTTTTTTTTCTGCTGTCAGCTTTTTGTAACACTTCTTGGTTTGTCACACGCAAAAATTTCGTCGACTCATTTCGCAATGTCATTGCTGAATTCCGCGGCATAAATCCCTGCCAATTTTACATAAAACACGCGATGCCCGAACAAGTGGTCGGTCCGGTCGGGCCACTCGCGCTGGACTGGTTGTGCGCTCTCGTGACGGGCGCTCTAAGAACACGCGAGCTATTAGGGAGTTGGTTCGTAGACCGCTTTTCTCCTCAGCTACGGTATCCGTGACGAAGACACCGCAGCTGCGCATGCGCGCCGCTAGCCTTGTCTGCAGAGTTCAGGGTCTCGTGGCGGATTACGAGCGCTATCCGGGTGCTTCGCGAGCTGCGGCAGCGGTCTACTCGACGTCCTAACGTCGCCGCGCTCTCGAGTCGCGCGCTCTAACGTCGCAGCGCTCTTGCGTCGCGCGCGCTAACGTCGCGGCGCTCTAGTGTCGCGCGCTCTAACGTCGCGGCGCTCTAGTGTCGCGCGCGCTAACGTCGTGGCGCTCTACTGTCGGCGCTCTAATGTCGGCGCTCTTGTGTCGTGCGCTCTAGTGTTGTACAGTCAGCGCACAATACTTGCAGGCAACATTCTGCGGCTGTGCAGTCAAAGCTAAGGGCGAACGTGCGCTTGTGCAATTTGAGCACCGATCAAAGCAGTGCACGCGCGGTCTTCACTTCTGAAATAGCTGTCCGAGAGTAGTGCGGTAACTTTGGTGCCGCGAAACAGCAGTTAAATCTGAGTTAACCGCGGTTAAGGGTGCCCGTGTAACAGGGGTATTAATCTATCACCATTTCGGGGGCACTCCACGTAATATACCGGGTGTTTTAAAAGTCTTTCAAAAATCGCTCAAAAATAATGTGATGGAAAAAAAAACCTCTTTCCGGAAACAAACTGCCAGCCACGGCGGGCAAGTTTGCAAAAAGCACACCAACTAGTAAATAATGAGGAAAGTTCACCAATCAACTTCTAATCAACTAATTAAACTTTCTGAGCATCATCGATAACCACTGAATCAACTCATTTAAGGTATAGGGCGATTACGGCGTTTAAAAACAAACGATTTGGACCGCATTTCTAGGTTTCGGTTTTCTGTTGGAGCGCACCTTTGCGCCAGCGGTCCCGCCCCATTTGACTGAGATGTGAAGCTACCCCTTCACCTGCCTCGTTGGATCGAGGTAACTATGGCACACGTGCGTTGCGAGCCTCGGCCACCGGAGGGCAGGACCGCTGGGGCAAAGATGCGCTCCGATAGAATATTAACCGAAACGTAAAAACCCGTCTAAATTAACTTTTTTTTTTTTTACGCAGCTATAAAATGTTGCATTTGCTTTATATGACGCCCACTGAGGCAGACAAACTTCCGGCTGTATAAACATACACGCAACAATTTACTTCCCTTATATGATATCTTTCTAATGTGAGTTTTCGATAACTGACACTGAAAGATTAAAACACATTTTATTCTTTCAGCGTCGGTTCGAACACACTCCTCAGTTCCCTTTTGGTTTTCAATGATGCTCAGAAAGTTTCTAATTGGAACTATGTGTTTCTTTTCACCAATTAAAAGTTTAATTAGTAAATGTTAGTCAATAGACCCTTTCCGAAACTGTGAATTGATGCATAGATTATGCGCAACCGCCAATATTTGATCTCATCGCTTCCGGTGTGAAGCCCGTGATTGGTTCCGAGTTCGCGCCGAGCACTAACCCAGCACTCGTGTGGAATGCGCTGTTCGACCCGAGTACGCTCCGAGTGCTGACGCGTGCTCGCGGTGCATCACCAACTAATGGCAGCTGCACGTAATCTGTGCATCATTTCGAAAAAGGTCTGTTATTTAGCTAATTAGTATGTTCTTGCAATACCGTGGCGTCCGCCGTAGCTTGCAACCTGTTCGTTTTCTTTTCTTTTTTTTCTTAATTACCTGTTTTATTTGGTTGTTGGCAGTCTTCCGCACAGCAATATGTCTTGAAGCCGATGAAAACTAAACTGTTGATTGTAAATATGTGTAAAAAGCTGGAGGTACACCTAAGCGTTTCTTGTGAGGTTGTGAATGTAGAAAGCACGTAAGCCGCTCGATCCGTTCCTTTTGTCTGCTCGTCCGCTCCTTTGTCGTCTGCTGCGTACTAGCGCGCGCGCACTTCGGGATCTCGGAGGCCATGGCGCAGCGGCCAATGGGAGCCCCGTCGACGCGCGACAGCCAATGGAACCGAAGGCGAATCGCTCCTATTGGGATCGCGGAAACCAGAGCCGTTTTCGCGCTTCAAACTGATGACGTCAGCTCGCTCCATGAGACAGTTGATGCTTCGCATTAAAAATCTAATAGAACAAATCTCAACCATGCGCATAATAAACACGAGTCTGTTTTTCTCGTGCGCCCTCGCAGATGGGGGGCAAAAACGCGGCTGTTGTGTTCGAGGACGCCGACCTCACAGAAGTGTGTTGCCACCTGATCAAGTAAATATATTTCTCTTTCGTACAAGTCTTACAGATAAGCGGAGTTAAATATTTTCACAAAAGTAGTGAACTATTCGCCTCAAGGCTTCCGCAAGCGTATATACATTGCATTGAATTTCCATTCAAATATCAAAAGGAGCGTATTTCTTATGCATTTGTCTTAAAAGAAGACAAGCAAATTATAATTCTGCTCTTTTTCTTCACTTTCTTCCTCCTCGCGTTTAACTGTGCAACCTCGCACAGGCTACAAGCGCTAAAAAAGTTGCAAACATTTCTTTTTTTTTTTTTAACATGGCGAGGTTTTTTAGAGTAAGGAGACACAAACAAACCGGAGGTGTTTTTTCTCTAGTTTCTTTTCTATGTTTAGTTGAACTCCGAGTTGCCGGAATGTTGAAAGCTCACCAGATAAATGCTCCGTTTCACTCGACATTACTAGAACAGTCGGTTGGGAAACTCACCCTTGAAACTCGGACCGTTCGCGTCCACCGATACCGGACTAGGTACGATTACAATGCCGCCCTTTAGCGGCGAGTCAAAACATACAAGATGCTTTATATAGCTACTGCGAGATGGCGCCACCGTCCGTTGCGCGATTCGACTGGAGCGGTACAGCCGTGCAGTTCCCGGAGTGGCCGCTGCGGGAGGAATGGCGGCGTTGCGATCGCATCTAGTTCGGTTCTCGAATACGGATCGGAGACCTTTTCGAAGCAGGCTCCTATGGCAGTTTCCCAATTGAGTTGTTCCTAGTAAGATTGGTTTCACTTTAAGTCCGAACGCAGCCGTTGCTAAGATTCGATGGAGCCTGTCAAGCAGCGCCAAAAGTGCTTCGTCACGGCGCTCGTTGTTTTTGTGGTGTACGCAATGATCGGCTAAACAAATCACGCACAGTGAATGCAATCCTTTCCTGTCTGTGATTGGTTTAGCCGGTGATAGCATATCCCCATAGACGATACACTTTTGAAATTGCTTGATTGGCTCCATCGTAGCGTGGGCAGCGGACCGAAACAGAGTCTGTGTCCTCGGCGGCTGGCGTCACAAAGGGGGAGGGGGGGGGGGGAGGGGCGGTGGACCGCCCCGGGTGCAGCGCTCAAGGGGTGTCGCGGCGGGCCGTGAGAGCGGGGGGGGGGGGGTGGGGTCGCGGCTGGGCTCACGCGAAGAGCGGGGGGAGTCGCCGCGGACCACGCAAGAGCGGAAGGGGGGAGGGTCGCGGCGGGCTCACCGCCCGGGTGCCGCTGACCCTCAGTGACGCCACTGATCCTCGGTGTTCCTTTTCGATGTTTCCACATGGAGACCCTGGGTGTCGAATGCTCAGGTAGGTGTGCCCGGTGAGTAAAATACGCCACTCCCCAGCTGCATGGTCATCCCCCGGCGTCTGTCACACAGGGCCAGCTTCCTGAACCAGGGTGAGATCTGCCTGTGCAGCACGTCGAATCTTCATTCACAAGAAGATCTACCAGAAGTTCACTGACGCCTTCGTTCAAGAGGCCAAGTAAGCCGTAATGCGACAAATTCCCGGTTCCAAAGGGAAAAATTCCATCGCTCTAAAGCAACCCAAGATAGACTGCTTTAGGCAAAACATAAAGGTAGTCAATGCTGGTAGGGAGGACATAGAATAGGTTCTTGTAGCCTCGAAGTTCCGAGTCTACATTCCGCAGTAATACTTATAACCAAGAATTCTTCCAGAATGTCGACCAGTTTCGATTTCTCCAGCTTGAGATTGGAAGCTACACTTGTGAATACTCGAAGTAACTAAACCTGAGACGGGGAAGAAAAGGAAAACACGTAGTAGAGCGACAACACACAACGTGATCTGATTCTTTACGAGCCCATTGGTGGTATAAAACTACGTCGACTTTCATCTCTGTCTTCTTTCGTGTTACCTTCTCTTGGACTGCAAAAAAAAAAAAAAAGTCATGTATTTTAGCGGAACGTTAGACTTTCCAGAAGATTCCTTCTACAGCACGCGGACTCCTGGGAAAAAACTAGCCGATAACAAAGTGCCATTGTAGCACTGCGTATGCCAAAAGCTCGTGCCGGGAAAAGAGCTTTCACGCGCTCTGGAATAAAAAAGAAACAACAGCGTTGGGAAGAAAATCGGGTCGGATGTCTATTAGGGGCGAAGCTCCTTAGGGGCCAGCCATGTCCGTATGTAGCTCCGGCGTCCGGTGCTCGTGCTCCTGCTCGTGAGCTCACGTGCTCACTGAGCACGTGCTCGTGTAGGGCAAAAAAAAAGATGGAAAAAAAAGATTAAAAAATCTGTTTGCGCAGTCGACAGGATTTTAACCTGTGCGGGGGCGCTGCGGTCAAATGCTCAAATGCGTATATAACCACGTTCCATACCACGCATTCTCTTTGCGACATGGATGAAAACGAACGAAAGGCTTGGCATGCTGCGGCTCAGCGTCTACGCAGACAACCACCGCCAGAGCTTCGCCTAAATCAACATCATTCACCACGTGGAGATGCGGTCAATTTTTTGTTCCGAACGCTTTTGTTCACGCACCCTAGGGTGCGTGAACGAGACGCCGATTCCCAACGAATTTGCCGTGACTGTCACAGCTGTCGCTGTGACTGTACTGTCAATTAACACGCAACTGCTTCATTTTTCTTTTTTTTTACAGTTTATGTTGGTTTGGTTACGTTCCTCTATTGCACACAGAACAGAACTTGGGAACGGTTCCGGTAGACCGAGATGGCGGAATACTGGGGGACTAGCAATGAAAAAAGTTATATTAAAAAGTTAAACATTTAGAAAAGTAAAAGATAGTTTAAAAAAAGGGCCCGAGCTTCCAGGTAGACGAGGATCTTTGCCGTGGGTTTGCAGGAAGCTGAAGGTGGGTCCTCCCCAGAGCGAGTCTGTGTTCATGGGCGCCCTGGTAAGCAAGGAGCACCTCGAGAAGGTCAAGTTCTACATCAAGCTGGCCATGGAGGACGGCGGCAAGGTGCTCTGCGGAGGACTGCGAGAGGAACCCGAGCTGCCCAAGGAGAACAAGAGCGTGAGCTTTATACACCCTTTCCGAAATTCAATCCGGCCACTTTGATAACTATCATCACCTAAGTGTAGTTAGTACATGATCTGTATACGTGCTAAGGCGGCCTTTTAATGGCTAGTGAAGGAAGCATTTGAAAACAGCAGCCTGAACATAACTGAAGTTAGTTCTCTGCAATGTTCAATGTCACAGTGACGAATCTTAAAAGCTCCTCTGCGCTACGCATATGAGGGTGTTATGTAAATTCTTGGAATGCACGGCTTCGGAACACCATAGACAACTCATGACAATAAATGTGGCGAATTTTTTTAGAGTTTTACTCAGCTAAATGCCTCGTAGAGTCTGGTCAGAGATGGCAAAATTAATTGCAAAAAGTAATTACATTACATTACTAATTATTTTTCTGAAAACCGCAAAAATGTAATAAAATTACGTTACAAATTACCGCAGGCTCAAAGCAATGACATTACATTAATTACTTTCCAAAAGTGATGAAATTACTTTGACATTACTTTTCACTTTTCGTGGCCATTCCGTTCACAGTACACGAACCAAAGTGCGCCTCAAAGTGAACCATACCTAATAGTCGTTTTGCTGGTGCACACAACATAAGTGTTAAACATGATCATTAGCTTCTTCTTTAGATCTGACTCGGAGACAGTCGGCACCCCGGTTTCGCTGTTCATTCAACGGTGAAGGTCATGGTTGATATGTTTCCGTCTTTCTGATTTAGAAGAAGTTATAGTCCGTGTCAGTATGTTGAGTCGGGCCATAGGAGCTCGTCCTTATATACAAGGAGTGGTCACGTGAAACGTTTCCCTCCGCCTCGAGCGCAGTCAAATCCTATTCTCATAAGAGCACCAATTTACGTATTCCCGGTCATTCCTCTCAAGGAGTATTGTTCCCAAACAACCGAAGAGCCCAAGTTATTGCGCGTTGTCCCACAAGGTGGCTGGCAACGCAGAACCGTCGCAGTTCAGAAAGGGATGGCGCGAGCTTCCTAAGATGTGTACTTTCCCAACAAACGGGTAGCGATATCTGCTCGTAGGCTGATTCCCGAATAAACTTCCGAAGGAAAGGCATACCACGAGCGGCGCCTGCTTTGCTCGATTCCCGTCGTTTCCGACTACAAAAAGAACATTTACTGAACAAGGCCAAAGATACGCACGAAACGTTCCGGAGACTTGACAAGGCATTTGGGAGTAGCTATTTAGTCCGGTCATTTGTTGTTCCCAATGGTCGAAGCTTACGGTTTGACCTAGCTCGACGAAATACCAGGAAGGCTAGGGATCTGTTTGTCCTGTTCTCTCAGGTTTTAAAATGTGTTGACCTCACTGGTGATGTGCCCTTCGCCTTGTAGCCTATATACGTCGTTCACCACTAAGCTGACAGTGCGGCGCGAGCTACCTGCTCGTTAGACCAGTCACACGCCTATCTTTTGCCACGAGCACGCTCTCGTTCATATTCACGCGCATAGAAAGGGACGGGTCGGCGTGATCGGAGGAAGGTGGTTGATTGGTTCTGGTGAGCTCGTCGCTCCCACCGCACTGTCAGCTTAGGGGTGAACGAAGTACAGTATCGTCGCTGATGACGTGACGCTGTCAATCTGTCTTGCCTGGAGTTCGTGAGCCGTGGCCTTCCGGCGATGTCTTTGCGCGTAAGCTTCTCTCCTTCGCCTTTCCAGTCCGTCTTTGTGCGTCTGTCCAGTTCTTCGTATACGAGGCTTTGCGCAAAGATGGCCGCCGTTTATTTGCTCTGATGTCTCTTTCGCAGCATTTCACCATGCAAAATTTTTCTTTCTTTTTTAAAGCTCGCAAACGAACGTTCTCTATTTGGGATAAAAGTAACTTCAAAAGTAATTAGTAATTTTCTCGAAATTACTGCCTGAAAGTAATTCATTACATTACTAAATTAGCAGCCTAGAAAAGTAATTCATTACATTACTCATTACCACAAAAGTAATTTAATTACTGTAACTTCATTACAGTAATGTAATCATTGCCATTCTGAGACCGGTTATTTCGTGACACCATTGAAACTGAAACAAATAGAGAAATAACTGTACAGCGATGAACACTAGCTTTCGCGCGTCTAGCATTAACGAATAAGCACTAGATTTTAATCTTCATTAGCATACAAAACTGTTTCCAGTCGTTCTCAAACACGTGGGTTCCGTATCTAATATGCGGAACAAAAAAAAAAACATTTTAATTTGGAATATGCAAGACAATATAGGTGAGGCAAAACAAGAATGTGTGACAGTCACGTATTTTTCATAAACACCTTCCAGCGGCGTGGAGAGATCAAAACGACGTTTTACCGCATACCAGAAGTGGCGACATTCAAGATGGCTGAGGTCACTCCCTGAAACCTGGCCAACCTGGCTCGCGGGGACGAGACTCCCTGGTTGTTTTCGGGCTTCATCCAAACAAGAGCCATTCAAATGCGCCAGGCGCGAGGGATATTAGTATACGGCGAGCAAGTGCTCACAAATGTGTCTTTGGTGCATCGGAACACAATGAGGGGGCGCCAACCAAAGGGTGTCCTAAAGAACGTGCAAAAGACGTGCAATGACGAAGCAGCCGAGCGACGCGTCGCGAGGTGCGCAAGCAGCAGGCGAACTGGCATGCCGCGTTACGTCCTTGTCGAAAGAAGTCACCAGTCCGCTCGTTGCTTGAGTCGCTCGTTGCTTGTGTCGCTCGTGTACGATAGGCACACGCCGAAGTGACTGGGACCTTATCTTTGGAGACTTTTGGAACGCGTTTTTCTGTCTCTGGGCCAGGGCTACTTTTTGCTGCCGACGGTGATCGTGGACCTGCCGCAGACGTCGCGTTGCATGCAAGAGGAGATCTTCGGCCCAGTCACGTGCCTGGCGCCCTTTGAGAGCGAGCTGGAAGTGGTCGAAAAGGTGAACGGCGTCTGCTACGGACTCTGCGCGAGTATCTGGTCCAAGGACGTCAGCCGCATCCACAAGTTGGCCCAACGGCTCGAGGCAAGTTCCCCAGCCAATACCGCTAAGAACACAAAGCCTGCGCCTCTGCGCTGCCTCAAACTCGGCTACTTTCTTTGCTTCCACGAATCATCATACACCCAGTAATCTAAGGCCGACTACGGCCATCACTTAACTTCCACTAAGAGACCTACAGTTACCTGATTACCAGACATCAAACGCACCCTTGTAACCCGAACATTGGTCACATAAAAGGTACACAAAAATTAACATTTATTCCCTCTCCCCTTGTCCCCCCCTTCAAACTGAACAACGAATTCAACCTTCACGAAGGACTGGTAGTTTTCAAGACTGACATTTCAAAAGACCTACCCTCTTCCTCACATGTTCGTCTTGAAGACAGCAGCACCAAAAAGCAACTGTTGTTAAGTTCGAACAAGGGACTTTGTTAGATTGAATGGTGTGAGGTTGTTGTAAAACGATCGTGCAATGTGGGGTAACAGTACATCTGGCTCGTCTGAATCGCCCACCACAAAATGAGTATGGTTAAAAGGTGGGATTTTTAGAGGGAATATATCAACAAAGAAGACCTTTCTTTTGCTTGTTTTTTTCTCCTGGGGCCCTAGTCTGCACTCTTGGTGGAACAGTCGGCGAGAAATCCAGTGGCCGTGATTAGCCGACGCCGCACTTGACCTTGGCGGCTGCCAATCACAGTTGCCCGATTTCTCACCGACTTTTTCGCCAAGTGTCCCGTTTAGGTCCCCTGGTGTCCTTCCATCACGGCATTCAAATTCGTATGTTGTCATTTGATAGGATAGAAAAAAAAAAAACTTTTATCTAATTGAATATGGTAACCAGCAAAATAAAAATGTAATGTATATGTAACGATACGTTCCATTTTTCAACGGTCACGGAACGAGTTCCTTGCTTACAGATAGAACTTGTAACGGGAATGCGTTCCAAACAAATCAGGAACGAGCTTTTGTTAATTTTTTTTTTGGGGGGGGGGGGGAATGTGTACAACACTGAGTAAATGCACATCCAAATTATCGGAACGATGCTTTGCATATCTTTTCCTGCGTTTTTACCCTTCATAGGCACGTGTAACAGTGGTTTAAGAGGACCTTAAACAAATTTCTGATTTTGAAACTGATTTAAATAACTGCGTTCGTGGCACACATATACCTTTTCAAACATAGAGGTCTGTTATTGCCTCTTTTATGTGTTTCTAGGCATTTTGTTTTTTGTATCGCGTTTGTTTGAATTAGTGTGTGGGACTCTAGCAACACATTAAAAATAAAATAAAGAAGAAATTTGATGTATTTTGAACATAATAGGTGAAAGAAGTTCCGAATTTTGAGCACATCTTCTATTTTTGATAATGTCGTTGATCTGAACCAATAGGAAACCAAAACGACAAGAGCGTGTAACAACCATGCGCGATCTTCATAATTGTTGGAATTAACAGTTCTCGATAAAAGACACACTCGTCGACACGGGATCTTCGAATAAAATGTTTATAAACACTTGCAAGCCGGAGTAAGCTGCCTTCGACCGTTCCCAGCAATGTTCTTATTTCGAGCGTCCTTGTTCGCATTATATTTCATTTTGTGGACGACACGAAACGCCAAAAACATTCTCGATGTACTGCATTTAAAAAATAAATAAAAAAAACGAGGGAAGTTTAGTTGTTGGTTAATAGGTGCAATATTTGGGGTACTCGCGTCGCTTTTATGAAGTGTTTATAAACGTTTTCTTTGAGGACCCCGCGTCGACGAGTCTGTCTTTTGTCGAGAACTGAAAACAGCAGAGTCGAGATGGGCCTACTGCCGGAGCGAGTCGATCGATGATTCAGCGATTCGAAATCGATGTATGAGCATGTTTAAACTTTCAGCAACAGAAATTCAAGGTTTCTTTCCAGGTACATTATGTACCAATTTTGAAAATAAGAATAACCTAGTCACGTTGTGACGGTCAACATAGGTTCATGTCTCTCTGGTATCGCGCAGGAGATCGCGATTCAGAAAAACCGATAGAACTAATTAACTTTTCGGCAATTTCCAGCCACACCCGGTGGCGGAAATGAGCCTTCAACTAGGTGTTGTAGATGATAAAATCGAGTCAGTGTCACCACTTCAAAATATTAATATTAAGATAAATTCAGTTACAAAATGTTACAAGCTGAAACAGCAATTATCACGAGAAAACTTGCACGCACCTTACGAGCGCATCTCATGTTCTTCGGTGGTACAGCGTTCGGTGCGCGCTCCATTCACAAAATGTTCTGAGCACAGTCGAGATCGAGGATGGCGTTGGGGAAAAAGCCCACTGCCGCCGGAGATCGGGGTCATGTGGAAAGCGATGGAGATTAAAGACATTGCAGCCGCACTCGTCTTGCCGGATTCCGTGCAAGCTATATAGGTCCTCGGACACCATACCCTAAAACCGAGCAGTGGTGTCCCAATGACCGGGGGGCTGTCGCCATCCAAACTCGTGGCTCCAATTAAGTTTGCGAGTTTAAAACAGAGAAGAAAGCGCGAACGAAGTAGGGGCAATGCATACACCAAACACCAACGAAGCCTCTCAACCGGGACTTCCACTCTTTCTAGCGCACCAAGGAGAAAGCGCCGGTAGCCCTTTCCCCCTTCTCTCTCGCCCTCTTTCAGTAAAACGGTCTACATGCTCTGCTTGCTACGCAAGCGTAGCATATACAGTTAAGGCCCGCTCACACTCTTGCGACCTCTTAAAACTGGGTTCCTTAAAACTTCTTACAACCAGAGTAAACCAGAGGACATACTGGCGCCATCTATTGGGTAGCAGTGCAAACTTGGCGGTCCGGCATATTTTATATTTCTCTCGCGCATTATCCTTTCTTTCTTGGCTCGAAAAACTTGTGTCCACGTTATAAACGAACCTTTCTCATAGGTATTACGCACATTTGACCTCGGAAATCCCGCGAAACCTTCGCTCTTGTAAAATGCAGTTCCAGGGTCACCGCATTGATGGCGCCAAAATGCCAGTGTGTTCCCTCGTCCTAAGAAATTTTAAGAAATTTTAACAGATCTCGTCTCTCTCGGTCGTACTCGGTTGCAAGAGTGTGAACGGGCCTTTACCCTAAGACGCGCAAGCGCAAAATCAAGCGTTTTTCGTAGTCTGTGAGCTTTCTTCGAAGTCCAGAAAAAGAACCGTGTTTAAGTTTTACAAAAAACCACTAAATTGGATGTTTCTGAGAACGCTCTCCAACTTTGTCATTGGAACTTTTGCTGTAAATTGAATATTTCAAAGATTCATTAATTACTGCATTTGGCAAAATACAAAAAAAAAGCCTGACTTGGTCTAAACAATAAACATGGTTATTTCTTTGGTTTCATCCTCCTAAAATGAACCAAAATATTTTAGATGCGGAGCATCTCTTGCTCGGGTCTATGTCCCGCGGCGTCGGCGTCGTCCGCACTCACACTACGCATGCGCAACTCTCCTCCCTTCCCTCTCTCCAACAGCTGCGCGTTACTCTCTCTCTCTCTCTCTCTCTCTACCAGCTGCGTGCACTTCGCGTGCGTTCGCTTCTACTCACACCGCGCGCGCATGCGCAGCTCTCCTCCTCTAGTCTCCTCTCCTTCAAGTGTGAATATAAGCAGCGGTAGCGCGCTGCGCGCGTTCCCCGGAGGAGTGAAAGGAGGATAGTTGTTGGGCGCGCGGGTCGCAGCGCCACGCCAGGGCTTTCCAGTGGGGTGGGCTTTCCCCGCAACTCTGTGGCTGTCGTCTGCTAGCGTTTCTCGGCCGCTCGCGTCCGCCGCAGCCCAAATCCGGCCGGCCAAAAGAAATCAGTCAAGAAGGAATAAATTAATTACGATCCGCGATGCTCCGCATCACCCCATGGTTCCCCTCGGGAAGATGGTGTAATTTTTTTTTTAAACCTTGGCTCAAGTTACGTAGAATACCCTGTATACAGTGGCGTAGGCAGAGGGGGGTTTGGGGGGTCGAAACCCCTCCCGAAATGCCAAACCTACACCCCCCCCCCCCTCCCCTCCGGGGACCCGCTGGCTCCCCTGCACACGCAGTCGGTTTTGCGCGGGGCATGGAGCAAAGGGGGAGCGCGGACTATCTCCAACTTATATGTTTTCGGGAAGAGTGTTTGTGGGGTAGAAAATGCTCAAATAAATAAAACAGGCAATATTCCTTCATTTATATATATTTAATGGGATGCGGAACTTGATCTCAGATATATAGAGAACGGATATTTCGAAACACTTGTGGGGTGAAGGATGGCAATTTCAAGGCCAAGTATAACAAACTATCCTCACTAAAATACACAGTTCAATCAAACCAAAGCGAACATAATAAAACGAACACATGGTGATAATATAAATCAATGTCAGTGATGTAATATTAAATGAATTGTAAAAACAACTGCACTGTAAGCAAAGGGGTGGCGCTGCGCTCACGCACACCTTGAGTACTGATCAGAATTACGTGCTTTCGACTAAAATTATTAATAAAGAGTTTATTTCCGTCGTATGTTGCAATATCATTAACGTAAATATTAAAAAGAAAACGACCTAATATCCCTGTGGAACACCAGTCAGAATACGCTTCGAACTTGACGAATATCCATCAATATAAACTAATTGCATTCGATGCTGTAAGTAAGACTTCACTCACTTCAAAGCATGCCCTCGAATCCCATATGTATCCAATTTTGCTAGTAAAATTTCATGATTGAGGCAATCAAAAGCCTTTGTGAAATCTATGAATGCTCCAAGAACAATTTTTTTTCTTCAAAATTTTCAAGATGAATTTTTTCTGGATGAGTAGGGCAGCCTCGGTAGATTTATGCTTTATAAAACCAAACTCATATCAAGTTATGCTTAGTTGAAAAAATAGTTATACGTGTATGAAGTACCTTTTCAAGTGCTTTAGAAAATACTGGCAATATAGAAATCGGTCTGTAATTACCCATAACATTTACACTCCCCTTTTTGTGTAGTACTGACACTTTTGCTATTTGCATTCGTTTAGGAAAAACACCAGTCATCAAAGAAAGATTAAATATATGCGTTAGCACTGACGCTTATAAATGAACAACATAATTAACAGGCCTTATTTGTAAACCATTCACGTCACAAGCTCCACTTTTCTTAAGTTGTAAAATCACATTAATGACCTCAGGTTCTACAACCAGATCTAAAAAAATCGAGCTGCTGTTTCTATCATCAGAAACGCAATACTTTACAGTAACAATCCCGCTTCTAATGTTCACAAAATGCAGGTTAAAAGCGTTCGCCAAAGAACATTCGGTTAGTTCAACAGCGTTACGCACTATTTTATAATTGAAATAGATGAACGGTTTCGATTTAAAAGATAATTTTAACTTTTTGCACGTGACGTCCGTACACCCCTCTGCTGCCTTGAACACCTTGAAGTAGTAGCGTTCTTTAGCACGCCGTAAATTACCACGAATAAAAAAGTAACTGTGACTAGTTATTTCAGAAAGCAATTTACAGGCTCTCTTGATCATTTCATTTATGCCAAGCTCCTATGATGCAGCCGCCTGCGTTCACGGCAAAGAATATCCAGGACGTTCTCCGCTTGAAATTCCATGTCGCGGTGAACATTCAAAAGCGCTAAACCGAGCAGTCGCTCATTCGAAGTGGACGCTCTCAGGTATGTTTTCAACCGTCGTAGTGAAGAAAACGAACTTTCAGCTTCCGCCGTTGTTACGGGCAGAGTCGCTAGGATCTTGAGGAGACGATGAACGTTTGGGAATAGGGCCTCCGGACAGGGGGCGACCGCCTGTAGCGCATACGTGACGGGCGTTTCACGTTTCTCCCTCTTGCAATTGGGAGCCCATATGAGCAGCTCACATTGGAGTTCGGGAAATGAAACCAGGCTTGAATGGAGCTCCAAAAACTCTTCAGCGCCGAGACCTGCCCCGCTTTCCAAGATCTTTGCAGGCAGAAGCGACGAAAGTAATTGCAACGTACGCCGGTGCTTTTTAAATCTCCCATCTAACTTTGTGATCAGGTAATCCATGAAATGAAGGAACACGGAACGCTAAAAATGCTCTTCCGTGCTTCAAGCGGGAATGTTAGAGCGGTGACGTTGCCGACTTGTTACTCGCGGCATCTAAATTTCGACTTCAGCTGTCTCGGCCATTTTAATGGCGGCTTGGAATATTGCCAAGTGTTTGTGCATAAACGCTTGCTCTAATTTTGCAATTTTTTAGTGTGTTGCTGTTTAATTTTTTTATGACAGTATAACTGTTTTTTTTGTTTTTTTGTCTGGCCGGCACGTGTTGGTAATGCAGTGGTAACTCAAAAAGCGGAAGGAGTTATGTGCTGTAAGGAAGCTTTTAAAGTTGGTGGGCCCCAACTACGGTAGAACAGTGAGCCACCATGCCTGTATTCCTGTAAATGAAGCCTGCTCCGTTTTGAAAAATGACAATGCAGCTTTACCCGTTTTTTCTTAACAGCGCCTCCCTAATCTTTGCGCGAGCGTCCGTACCGCCGAGTTCACCCTGCTTCGTCATTGAAGGGGGGGGGGGGGGGGCAATAATGCCGGTGAACCCCTCCCGAAATAAAATCCTGGCTACGCCACTGCCTGTATATATCTAGATCACGGGCACTTCTCATCACCGTACATGGTCTCCGAAGAGGAAATAATCGAATATATGCAGATGAATGAACTGTATTTGATCCAATGAATCAAAGTTTTACGAAATCGCCGAAAATCAAAATATTTGGCGGAGCCATTCGATCAAGTATGGCTCATTCATCTGCATATTTTCGATATATATATGTATATATATATATATATATATATATACATTTATATTTTTCTTTTTTCTACTGTTGCAGTGATGGAAGCGGCATTAATCCTTTTGTAGCACGATTTGTAGCAGGCAAAATATTGGTGTGGAGTAGCAACTGACGTTTTTGGAGCGGGCACCAGCATCTGTTAGCCTGTCACTTGAACATACAAATTTGATTGCATCGCTAAATGAGTTCATATCTGAAAATGACTGAGAGTTACTTTTTGATGCTGAAGCATATTAGTTATTAAATTTTGTAGTAAGAACTGACAGGACGCAAAAAACACACAGCCTATCTTTAGAATTGAGGTTGAGGTCAGAGTAGGTTCAATTTCAGATTAGTATTAAAAATAAAGTCTGAAGCGCAACACTTCAGTTGAGCTAGAGCCCTCCTTCCTCTTTTACAGTCGGTAGTTAATTTAGCCTGTAAATATAATTCCCGTAAAATTCCGGCGAAATTCAGCTTATGCGCTAAAACGTCTATCAATAAAAATATACCCCCCCTTTCCCACCTTCACAAGGTTTATGAACACCAAATTCAAGATTCTAATTGCATAAACTAAAAGAACAACGACCAGCAAATATGTAAAACCTACAGTTGAGCTTTGAGTTACATTGCGCTTTAGCGGTGATCGAACCAGAGTCGAGTCAGTTTTTCTTGCCCTTACGATTGACAGCTGCACAGAAACTACCTTGGCTGAAGTATCTGTTCAAGTATAGACCGTTCCATTAGGGTCATAGCAGAGAGGGTAAAAGAGAAAAAAATGCACTCCCCTCTCACCCCGCATGTCGTCCGCTCCGCCGAGTGGGCTGTAGGTAGCGTCCGGCTGGCGTGCAAACTGTGTTTAAAATCGCGTCATTTTGGAACTTTTAAGCGCAGATGCGCAGATTTTGGTATGCCAGTTGTCGTGTAATACTATGCTAGATAAAAAAGACTCACAGGGTCCAATTGCGCTGTTACCTGCGTGCAAATAAAAAAAAATAGGGAAAACTGTGTCAGATTGGCCGGTCTCTCTGGCGAAAAGTAAATCCGGTTGCTGTACCTTTTTTACTATACAAAGTTCGTACTGGTGTAGGCCTTTAGCGACCATGAGTGGAAGTCTGAAATAATAAATAAAAACGTGCTCTCCTGCCGCAATACACGCAGTAGTTGAGGGTAGTACTGCCGGCTGACTCAACTGCTATTTAAGTAACGGAAAAAAGATATGCTAGTTGATCATTTACAGAAATAGAACAACAGAGAGCTATAGGATGATTTTGGAGTAGACATAACTATTCTAAGAACGCGAACCACTTCACAACGGCAGCCACGAGCGAGAGTTCGATGTTCCGTACAGCCCGCCGATACAGCTCAAAGATGGAGAACGGCAACCTCCCGGTTTGTCGTCTGCTAGCAGAGTCGAGGCGCGTGCCCACCGCGTTTTTTTTTTTCTTTTCTTTTTTTCGTAGCACAGTTTCTTCTTTTTATTTTTTATTAGAGGTCAACCTACAGTTAACACCAAAGAAGGTCGATCTGTAATAGTACTGAGCATGACTTTCAAGCCAATGGTGCTAACCCATGCACTCCCCTACGTCAGCCGCTGCTCCTAGCACTCCGGTGCAAAGCGGTGAAGCTCGACACGTGCACGCTGGTGTGGGACCGTGAAGGTTGACGCGAGCGGCGGTAGTGCCACGGTACACTGTAGCCACGGCATGGAGGCATGTGGCAAACACGATAATCAAGTGCTATCATTAGGAGTAAAATACCTTGGTTCTGTCTTGTTACAGTAGTCGTTATCCCATTTTTTGTACCATCGTCTGGAAATTCAGACGACGACTAGGGCCAGCGCGGTTGACGAGCAGCCTCTACACGCTATCAACCAATGGGACAATTCAATTCAAGTAGCGTCAAAGGCGCGACATCATGGCATTCTTCATCTATCTGTGCGTGCTCTTTCATCGGCTAAACCAACCAAGAGCAGTGAATGCCCCTAGACTTGCACTTTCATGTCTTTCTCATAGTATATGTTTCAGCCTTCAACTGTGCGCTTACCTAAGATGAAACAAATTATACGGCGGGTAGGGTAGACGCTATGAAATACATATTTGTACCATTTTCATTTCCTAGAAGACTTTCGTTCATGGCGCCATTTGGCGCAACACTTCCATTACTGCTGTGGCATCAAAATTAAATAAAACAATTCTTTTTTTGGTACCTGAAAAATAAAACTAAATTGTACAAAGAGTAAAAAGAAAAAACCATAGCTGGTCGTTTTATGGCGGAAATACTGCCCATGGCCTTAACCAACGCAGAAAATATATTTGCTTCAGTGGTTCAAACCGGTTTGAACCGTTACCTTTATTCCCCAGAACTGAACCGAAAGCCGTGAACCAGAATCCAAACTGAACCGATTAAAAATTTTGGATCAACACTCTGCACAGAACTTGACTGCGAAAAATTGAACTCAGCACCTTAGCTCCCCTTTGAATCTCCTTCAACACCTTAGGCCTGCTATATTTCCACAAAGCTCCATCTTTCATAAGAGCTACATTTCAGTTGCCCTTACCAGTTGCACAATTTTCACGCTCACCAAGATAATTCACACAGTCATGAATGCATACCCCTACATACTTACATTTATCGACCCTCTGAACCAGAAATCCTTGTATTTTAAGTTCTTCCTTCTCGTTGCCATTAAAACTATGACCGATTACGTGTATTATTACTAAATTCTAAACCTAGACTTTGTCCCTCGGTACCACATATACTCATTAGTTCCTGCAGATCCACGCTGCTATCAGCCATTAGCACTACATCATCCGCATATGTGAGCTGGTAATGCTCGTTTAATCTTCTGGTCTCCGCTGTGGTATGACACGTCAAAACTATGACCATTATTCTCCAGCTTTTTCTCTAGTCCTTGTAAGTACAACATGAACCGTAACCTTGATAAGGATAAAGTTGCCAATAGCGGCGCGCCAGCTGTCGGGGACAGATCGAACAAAAGCAATGTTTGTTGGCATTATCCAGAGGTGGCAGCACCAGCTTCAACAAGCGCTTAGAGAATAGAGAGGGTCCATCTGAAACTACGGGAAGCGAATATAGTGAGGGTGCAGGCAAGCTGGCAAGTATTAGCCATGTTGAAATAACCCGAGACCAGGGAAGAACAGAAACATCAAAACGTGGAAGGAACAGAAAATAGACAGGGCGACGTCTCAATCTATGTTTTGATGTTTCTCTTCATCCTCAGCCTCAGGTTAATTCAGCATGGGGAGCATTTGCAATCTAATGGTGGACGCAACCGGCTGCAATTGGTCACAAGTGCACATGCACTGCATTTTTGCGTGGCAGAAAGGAAAGCAGGGAGAAAGTCAGAGACGCTCGCAAAGTATTTGCCAACGCATTCGTCACCTCCTCGCAGCATGTATTGAAACAAGTTTTTATTGACCGCTACTTGTTGCTTGATGCTCGTTGGACCTGTATAATTTTTCTTGTGGATCATTTTTGTTTAAACGTTTTAATAACACGCTGCACATTTAATGTTATTTTACAGCTCCACTTTCAGAAAAAAAACCTGCCACAACAAAGACACGCTCAGTAAAAAAATAAAAAAATAGCAGCAAGTCATTTAATTTTGATTAAGGTGTAGAAGTATGTCTTTGAATAACACCAATGCAGATAAAGACCTCCCCTAAAAAAGTGAAAAGTATGAATAGGCAAGACACCAGATCAAATACACCTTAAAATAAGCAAAATTGTGCTTACCTGAATAAAACTGTTCTTACGGTAATTAGATTTTCCGGCATCCCACGCAGGTTGGTACAGTCTGGTGCAACTGCTGGATGGTTCGCCACCTGCACATGCCATTCGGAGGCATGAAGATGTCCGGCCTGGGTCGCGAAGGCACTGATGCTTCCAAGGAATTTTACACGGAGGTCAAGTCCATCTGCCTCGACTACAGTTGAAAAGTGGACTCCGTTCGTCCGCTGCAAGCCTGCAAGCAGAGCAAACTCCCCACCCCCCAACTTACCCCACCCAGGTCGACTCCCCAATAAATGCAGCAACACGTCCGTTACATTTTTATTGTCTCTAAAATAGCACACAAACAGAATTGCTGTCCACGATCATCCATGCAACAAGATCTGACACACTGTAATACTTTAGTTTCAAGGGCAACCTTAACCACGTTGAAGTTTGACTGAAGTCAGACTTAACTACGATTGAGGGTGCCCGACGGGCATCCTGAACTGCAGTTCCGCCCAAGTATGATTACCAGTTACTGCCAACTATACCCTTGTTGCATGGGCACCCTAGACACAGTTAAGTCTGACCTCAGTTAACACTTGATTGTGGTTAGGGTGCACTGTAACTAGGACATTAAAGCATTAGCCAAGGCCTGCACACAGGGAGTCAACAACATTGTCAGCCAGGAACAGGGAACAAGAGTCGAGATAGTGGAAAAAGCGTCTCGAACGCTTGCTATTTGAGCCCATCCTTTTCCTTTCAAGCACACAGATCGATCTCAGAGCACTGATGAAATCGAGCACGGCACTAGAATTTATGGTGGCACTGGCGGGCACTGCACACTCCACGATTTGTCTTCTTTTACTCTCAAGAACCCCTCCCACTTTCGGCCACATTATATAAATTACACAGGCTCGGAGCAATTTCTGTAATGATGAAGCCGAGCTCCGATGTCTCTGGAGCAGCCTCCCCTACTAGGCGGCGGAGTTGGCGAGCTCTCAGCTTTGCGGAACAAGCTTCGAAGTAGGCCAGGCACTCGGAGGCTGCTGAACTGCACGTCCGCTCGTCAACGGGGCTGACCACTCCGTCCTGCCAGGCATGAATCCTCTCTGGAGGCTGTGTGTTAGCAGGACCAAGTCCAAGACGTCCGGCGAGGCAGTCCACAACACTGAAAGAATCAAACATCTCGGCCAACAATCCAAGACAAGGTTTCGAAAAGTCCACCACGAGGCCCAGAGTCTTCGGCAGCAAGCTTAGCCTCTGTCTCTCTTTACACGTCTCGATGACATCTGTTTCCTCCACCGTTCTTTGTCTGAGAGCCAGCTCACGTCCAGAGCGCTGACTCTGCATTTTCTCTCGTCGGAGATTTCAGCAACCGACTGCTCCTGTTGAGCCTCGATCACTGGGAACGGGAGCAGACCAGGCAAGGACAGGTAAGCAAGGTCCAGACCAAGTTCCTCGAACATCAGTTGGGCCTCCACGAACTCGGACGCATGAATCCAAATGCAGAATGTTTTGTAGCTTGTCCTCCGAGTGGCAGGTCTCCCAAAGACAGCATGCCAGATTTGGGCTCAGATGGTGTCTCTGGACGCAATGCAGACCTCAATTGGAGCTCGGACAGACACCGGCGCACGTCACAATGATGGTACTGAACCAAAAAGTCCAGTTCTACGGTGGAAGGTTGGCCAATGCCCTCCAGGGAACAGATCTCTTCCAGCAACTCCACCACTTCCCTGCACGTGGGCGTCGCAAACTCGATGACGGGGCAGTAACTCTGGCAGCTTTGACCTGACCTGCCAAACGTCCCTCGTAGCCGTGAAGACCACAGGTTTCTTTGTAGAGGACAGGACACTCTCAACTGCGCTCCAGAATCCGTCATCCTGCGCGAAGACGGAGTCGACGTCGTCAAACAAGATGATGCTCGAGCTCGAGTAAGACAGGTTTGACTTGGGGCACTCGTGCAACGCCACCTCTTGTACTTTGGCGGGCAATGAAGGCTTAATCTTCCGTTGCTTTCTGAGGAACGAATGGGCTTCTCACAGACATCCTTCAATTTGGTGCTTGCAGCTTGCCCTGCACCACTTACAAGACAGACGTCATTAGCTTTGTCACCATCTCTTAGTTTGGAGCTTAACTGCGTCACAGACTTTGGCACTGGTTTGTTGTCCGCTAATGGCTTGCAGGCTTGCGTAGAAACCCCGACCACGACCACGTCACAATCTTCACCGTAGCGGAGATGGCGACGGGACATGCTTCCGAATTCCACCACTGGAAACCGACCCACATAGGTTTTGCACTGGTTTAGTGGCATTAGTTGCTTGAAAGCTTTCCTTCTTTCTGGTGTTGCCTCCAAAATAGTCCAGCAGGGTTCCCTTCAAACTCTCCTTGGGCCCGACGCTTTCTTTGGGCACCACTGATATCTTGGGCGCACTTTTCTCTTCCGTCTTAACAGCAAAGTAACCCGTGATGGTGGCCTTGGGGGTCTCTTTTGGGCTGCTTTTCGATTTCGTCTGCTCTTCCACAAGAACCTGTTGTGGGACAGCTTGTAAGGACGCCTGTCGGAAGAGTTTCTGGAGTGGGCCAGCTTTGGGGTTTTTGGGAGGCCTTCCCTTTTCCTGGCGGGGGTCTCTGGCTGGCTTCTTGAAGGTGCTGTGGAGACGCAAACTTCGGGGGCTCTGGCGGGAGCTGCGGGCGAAGCATGCTTGCAGGCTCCCAAGTGGCAGCTTGGTTCCTTCAACGTGATGCGACTGCGTCGCCTCTTGCAGCTGCGACAAGATTTTCCGGCCGGTTCGTTCCGAGGAGGCGTGCACTTCGAGGACCTTGTAGCCGAGTTCCTCGGCGAGGTGAGTAGACGGCGCTCGTCTTACCCACGCCGGGGGGCCCCGTCAAAAGCAAGCAGTTGCTCGGGGCTTCCGTAGAATCTTCCGAGTCGCTCTGGGGCTGCCGAGGCCTTGGAGAGCGTCCACTGTGCATGTCTTTCCTTCCAGGTAGCAAGCCAGGACCGCAACTCGGTAATGGCGGCGTTGTTGCCGACGAATCGGCACGATTTCGAGGGTCTGTACTTGTCCGGCCACGCTTGGCTTTCGGCGGCCTTGCAGAATGAGTTCGAATCATCGCTCTCGTTACTCCGTGCGGATTTTGAGGCGTCAGGACGGGCGGTTCGTTTTGGCGCTGCTCGCTTTTTTCGAGTGCTCCGGCTCGGCGTCGCACGCTTTTTTCGGTCATGCTCGACGAACTCGTCCGCTTCTTCATCGTACACGATCGGTATTTTCCTCGAAGATCGTTTCGGTCGCCCGTGGCATGGATCTGTAATGTCCGGACACCAGATCAAGTTGGGAAGGGAGCGCACGCACAAAGAGGCTCAAAAGAAAGCCGCTCACCTGAATTGACCTCCATGGTCGCTACGCGGAACCTTTGTTAGCGCGCTGTGAAGAGCAACTGGCCAGGGTTGTATTTCGCCTCATCTTATTATTATAAACTCCCTCGCTTCATTTGTAACAAAAACTTCGTAATAACTTGACAACACCACCGCGGTAATGGCATCACTCTCCCACATGATACCCCACCTGCCGCGTAGACGTAGACGTAGCCTGCTTCCCTGCTCCTGCGCGCGCGAAATCAAAGACTTTGGATTTGTCTACCTTTTCGGCGAATGAGCGACTTGAAATCCACCACTCAACCAACTGCGCGGTTTCGTTTTCGCGTAAACCTCAGCGACCTCAGCATTGCCTCAGCCCACCCCTATATGAGGAGGTAAAAAATTTCTTTCTTTCTAAGGGTGAGGAGAGGGTCAGAGGAACTATGTACAAGATGAGTTCCGTGCAGCTGACCATGATAGTCGGCAGTTTTGGTTAACTTGTACTTTTTGTTGGCAAAGTTCAAAGCTCTAGCGGCTCGAGTGCGCAGCTTTGGCTAGTGTGTTTACGATCTGCACGCTTTCACGCGCCCGCTTACTTCGGCACGCGTGGACTGCTTTCGCGAGGAGCACTTCTCTTTGTAGGGAAAGTTTTAGCGGTAACTTCACGATATTCGCGGTTGATATAAAAGTGGTATTGCTTATTTTATGATGAAAAAAGGAAATGGGGGCAACGTCTTAATCCTACGTCTGGATACGATGAAGTATAACGTATTCTCAGCACGTGTATCAGGCACGTAGCCGGGGGGGGGGGGGACAATCCCCCCCCTCTTCGAAACAAAGTCCTGGCTACTTGCCTCAAGTCGCTAATAAACCTACTGCATGCGGGAAACAAAAGATATAAGCACAGATTGACTTCTCATAAAAGTTGCATGTCCTACGAGGATCAGGGTTGTGCCAATTAACACCTTTATCACCTTTACCCCTCTGATCATCATCTATTTTCCCTTGATGACCCGCTAGGCTTGAAGCACCCTGTAAGACTATATTCTTTCTATGGCACACGCGACCGTAATTTCAGGGCCCATTTTCTCCAGGAACATTTCCCCAGTCCTCGGTAGTACAGTGGAACCCACTTAGAACGAACCCACGTAAAGCGAATTATTGTCGATATCGAACTCATTGAAAATTTAAATAAAATGCATGTAAAAATAACTTTTTATGACGAACAACACATTGGCTATATTTAACTTCCCCCCCCCAGATGAAGGCTTCCAAAACGTGCAAACAATCGTCTTCTAACCTGTCCCCCCCCCCCCCCCCGCCCCTAGTGTCCCCCATTGTGCAGAGATTCTAGTTTCCAACAGAGAGCACACTTTCGACAGAGGGTCTAGCTAAAGCCACTAAATAAGCTATGCTTTAGAGTAATGTCGTTTAGCCATCTTGGTTCTTAAGATCATGTTGGCCAGTTAAGCTTTATCTGATATCACAGAAAAGGCTTTTCCGTCCTCCAGAATGTTACAACAGTTCGCAACAGAGCAGAACCATAAGATCCGGACTTCCTACCACCTCCTGAAGCTGAGGAAGTCACATTTTTTAATTGTGACAGTTGCGTCCGCTCTGCTCCAAGCACTAAGATGGCGGCACCCACCAGCAGACCGGGGAATGGAGTGCCGATACCAACGTTACTAGAACCACTCAGTTAAAAAACTGTTATAGAGCCCGCTTTAAAAAAAGTGGCTCCAATCCGTACTCGAGAACCAAGCTAATGGCAATCGCAACGGCACCATTTCTCTCGCAGCGTCCACTCCAAGAACTGCACGGCTGCACGTCAAGTCGGGTAAGTGCCGGTGGCGCCACCTCGCAGTAGCTATGTAAAGCAACTTTCACGTTTTAACTCGTTGCCAAAGGGTGGCGCTGTTATCATATTTAGCTCGGTCTCGGTGGACACCAGCGGCCCAGGTTTCAAGAACCAGTTTCCCAACTGAGGGTTTTAGTAACGTTGGCCGATACACTAAGCATAGCTAATTTAGTAGCTCTAGAAGCGCCAATATTCTAAGCGTAACTTATTTAGAGGCTCTTGAGTGCCAATACGGAGTGCAATTTCGTTTGCTTCTTGCACAGGGGTTGTGATGTCAGAATGCCGAGCTCTTATTGACCGATAGAAAAAACAGTGGGTAGACCTCAAAGCACCTAGCATTGAGGTCTACCCACTTTTTTCAGTGAAAGACAATCAGAGCTCAGCATAGTTCTGATGTGACCGCAACTCCTGCGCAAGAAGCAGACGACTTAAGGCCGGTTCACACATACAGCGGAGTGCTAAGTTAGCGCTACGTGAGCACTCATGTGGCGCTTCCTAGCGCGTCATGTAGCGCAGAAGCGCTTTGTTAGCGCTACAGAAGCGCTTTGTTAGCAATCTCACGCTCCTTGTGCCATGCTTGCTGCTGCGGAATAGCGCGTGCACGGCGATTCCTTCGTTGTTGTGTTTCCTTTGGCGTTGAAAGAAGAGGAAGTAAAGAGCCGCTCTCCAAGCAAAGGGTCGGTCAGGCGATCCAGAGTCATGGACTCTGAGCGACTAATTGATTCAGTACGACCTCATCACTTTCATTTCGATATGCGTGACCCTGGTTTCAAAGACACGCAGTTAAAAATAATCGCCTTCGAAAGTGCTCTGTTTCTCGGTCCCTCAGCGTAGGAATAAGGTTCGCCGGGTACCCGTCGGTATCTTGGTGGCGAAAGATTTCGCGCACCCAGAAGGCTCTTCTGGGCGTTAAGCCGTCTACACACATATGCACTAATTGCGTATGTAAGAGCATTTGTCGCATTTCTATTTCAGCGTCCGGCATGTCCGCAATGGTGCTGCTGATGCACACCCAACCACAGGAACCGGAACCGCAGTGCACGCGCTAATCCGCAGCACTGCGGTACAAGAAGCGCTAACAAGGCGCTACTGGAGTGCTAACAAGGCACTACTAAAGCGCTAATCACGCGCTATATTAGAACGAAGTCACGCACTAGGAAGCGCCGCATAAGCGCTCCTTCTAACGCCGCATAGCGCTAACTTAGCGCTCCGCTGTATGTGTGAACAGGCCTTTACTCTCCGCATAAGCGTAGCTCAGTTAGTGGCTCTAGGTCTATTATACTGTGTGCAACATCTTTTGTAAGACTACATGAGAAAGCACATCTTGAGGGAGGAGCGTAGCCTTCCAGTCCATTTTATTCTTAGAACCCACGCACTACCACCACAAAGAATGTTGGCATTTCTAAGCAGCATGAAGCACATTTACCTAGAAACTTGAATCATCCCTACCCCTGGCTGATGAAGTTTCCATTAACTGGCCGGCTGCAGAGAAAGTTACAATAAAACAGACATCTGTCATATCCACATTCAGCACATGTAACCACCACATACAAGGTAGTTCACAGGTCAGCAGACTCTTTATTGGATGGCTCCAAGACCGTGGATGCATGCTGAGTCATACACTGATGCTGACTGAAGAGGCTAAATCTATACAGCTGAAAAGTTTACACTGTAAAGGTGAAAGGTGGGTGTAGGCATTCATCAGGAATGTCATCGAGCTAAGAGAAAGACGGATTGTTGATCAGCAGACCTCAAACAGCTGTCGGATCGGCAAGCACATTAACAATGTTCGTCACTTGCCAACAATACAGGCCAACAGTGTGTAAACTTGAACCCGTGGAAGCCCAGACCTCTAGTGTATGACAACTATTAAGTAAATCTTTGGGATACCGACATCTCACAATGCTACAACTGGCTGAATTCACAATTCAGTTCCAGCACATGCAGAGAAAGACACTGTCGTCCTGCGGCTCACAAGCTGAGCAACAGTGAACTGTTATAGGGCACCGCACAACACAGTTACTGTGACCGCGATATTGCCGCTTCTTCCGAGATGATCAGTGCTGAGCACCAAAGTTATCGCCTATACACATCCTCAGCTATTTCGTGCTATGCCGTCAAAGCTAGCATAGCTTCTGCAGTGCTCCAACTCTGTCAAGGCTAGTTCTTCGAGCGCGTGCAAATGTAACTCGAGACGAAACCACGCGCTCCTCGCAGCAGGGACGGGCTGCATTACTGCGGAAGCTACGCTAGCATTGAGAATGTGGCACAAAATAGTCAATGCCAAGTGTTGGAGGGTACGGCCCCATGTATGCGCACTCCACTGCACTAAATCACAGACAAATGGGGGAAAACAGACTTGTTCATCCTAACTGCGTCCCTCATTGTATGTACAGTGGCGAGCAATCTTTTTTAAAGCCGACAAATGACTAGAAAATTCCCTAACCAGTTTAAAATAGTGCATAAACTCTCAAACCTGTGCACACACATATACATATTCAAATGTGCATAAACTCTCAAAAATGTGCACACACATATACATTCAAATGTTAACAACCTCCACTGTCAACAGGAGAGCCAAGGAGTCAAGAATTTGATAAGCTGTTATTGCTTTCCATCTTTCTAGAATACGAGTGCAGTGTTACCATGCATACTGCCCTCTTTCGTATTGCTTTTCATGCCCGTCGTGTCCAGCCTCAGAAGCATAACGATCAGAAACACTCTCGACCTTGGAACCGGAAAGGCGTGATAACAGAGGTCCGAGAAATTCCCGGTGCTTACTACAGGAAGGTCAGTTAGATGGACCAAAATATGAGCAAGTCAATACACCCAAACAACTTTCTTTGCAACTTCAGATGAATTGAAGAGCGCACGTGCACAGCTTCGATCGGTGCTAAAAATGCCCGAGCGCCCATAGCTATGACTGCACAGTCACAGAAAGTTGTCCGAAAGTATAGAACTTCACGTGATCTAGTCGTGTCTGATTAATATGGACGTTGTTAATATAATCTATAGAATGGGATACCCCACTTTATAGACAAACTTTTCGGAGGACAGACTAGGTAAATGCATGTTTTTATGGATGACACAAACGGACTGACTTGCGGGAGAACGGAGGTGTCCATGTTAAGGAGGCACGACAGTATCATACCTAGTCTCTTCAGCACTCAATGGCACTTGGCGGTCCAGTAACGAAGTACCCCAGCTGGACAGTACGGCAGTACAAGACAAAAGCACTCTCGTACGGCATCGTGACTCGGCGGCTCAGGCGAGCAACTTCAAGTCTGTCAAGTGAAAGCCCGCTGGCTGCTCAGCCTCCTCGCCTTCCCCAGTAAAAGAATGACCGGAAGCAGACAAACTTGCGTCGTGCCTTTGAGTAGCACACTGACAATGTGTGCTAGGCAAAGCTATGTGCAGGCAGGCATTCTGCCTGCCAGCGACTCTAGACAAGCGATGCCGTAATTATGTTCCCCAGCATCTTTAGTTGCTGCTTGCACGAGGCTAGAGAAAGATCTGGGGGATGCACTAGTGGGGAAAGTTAAAAATATTGTAGAACCTCACGGATATATTTTATGGGAAATCGCGGTAAAAACAAATGTATAATCCAGAAAATGTGACAACCGGTAACACCTATTAAGGCCCACAGATGCAGCTCCCAGAGTCAGCTGCTATTCCTGTCACGCCTGTGTGTTCATAGTCATAGTTCATAGTCGACGCAGGCGTGCACGACTATGAACCTCATGCGAAATGGAACTAGTAGTGGAATCAAGGAAACTGAGCACACCAGAAGCATGCACACACGCACGTCAGGACAAGATGTGGAAAGGTGAACGAGAGATTGTGAAAGCCCGAATCCCCTTAAAGCCTGTTCACGGGAGCTCGATGGGACTGGTGTTCACGCGGGCCGCTTAGCGCCGAGATAATGCAAAATCAGTGTTGCATTCAAGTCAGCAGTGCGGTGTTCGTGTGAACAGGCTTGAACAGATGGGAAAGCTTGGAAACCGAGAATGCCAGCAACGAAATTCCACCGTAGAACTTCCAAAGGACGTCAGCAGCCATATATGCATGCACTCCTTAAGGTTAACGCCCTCGTTCAATCTCCAGAATGGGGATCCCCAAACGATTTTACTGCAGAAAGGCCCGTGGTAGAAACATAGTTCCCACCGAAGGTGACACAGAAGAGAGAATATGTCAGTTCTTCTCGCCAGAGTTCAGGACTCTCGGGCATCTGTGCTGCAGCTAGGAGGAAAAAAGGCTAGCTCTCCAGTTCCAAAACGGCAATTCTAAGCCGCCTGGCCACCTTTGGAAAATGGCACATGACGACACGTGCCCCTAATCCACTGGAGCAACGGTACAGCACGCTGGCAGACCTGCAGCGCAGCACCAATTCCCTGGACGAGCCTCAGGGCCCCGTACAAGCCCGAAACAAAACGAGCATTGGCTCGGCGAGACCTGGCCTCGTCGAACCTGCAAAACGATGGCACTGGACGTCACTTCCGACCAGCTTCGCTTTCTCAGACCAAACCGAGCCATTCTACCGGGACCAGCTGCGGCCAATCGACAAGCACCACGGTGCAGACAGAAGCACTTGAGCACAGCGTCGCACCTCCTTTAACCTTGAAAAGCAGGTGCACAGCGTTGCAACTCGAGAATGGCCCTTTCCTGGTGCGGTAGAACAAAGAGACCGACTGCTAAACACGTTAGGGCCCACTTCAGACTGGGCAATTTTTCCAGCAATTTTGGGGTTGCTCTGAGTCATTCTCCCTAGATTCTTGCACAGCAACACAAATTGCTGGGATCGAGTCCGGCTCGAAACGGGTGAGCAACTCCAACAACTCGCAGATGTCTCAGGTGACAGCAACCGGTCAGCGACGCAATATTTTCGTGTGACCTCCTTGGGGGGTGGGTGGGTGGGGGGTGTGGGGGGGGGGGGGAGTGACAATGTTAACTAACACTCGGTTCCAATTTGCAGTACATAATTTTCCCAGCAGAATGGTTTCAGGAAGATCCAATAATGTTCTCAATGCCTTTAAATAATAAAAAAAAACTCATTATTATTGTGCAACTTTGTATCTAAATAGTGTGAGAAAGCTACAATCTTAATGACGAATTCCAGCTTGACCAGTTGCTGCGGGGAAGGCGGAAGAGCCGTGGGGCTGAAGTTGCCACGTTGAGGCGCTGGGAAAACCTGCCCAGTCTGAAGCGGGCCTTGGGACTACCGGTCAAGCTCTTTTCATTGTCGTTGCTCAGAAATGGCACAAAGGGGACGGCGTCCCAAGGCAGGTGGCCGGAGCCCCTAGGCGTTGTCCAGCTCGCAGAAGTCGCTGCCCTCCTGCTCCTGGAGCAGGCTCTCGTCTAGGTTCTCGTCCGCAGTGTCCTGCTGGCCCACGCTGACGCAGGAGGACACGTCCAGTTTGGGCAGGATGACCTGGTCAGGGTGCAGCCATGGCTTCAAGCCTGGCTGGTGGCTGGCCTTCCAGGTAGTGTAGCCCAGGCACGCCTTGTGCAGCTTCTTCACCATCTGCGCAGGCACGCATTCTCGCATGGACAAGCGTTCTTCGAAGGCAGCAGCGGCAGGACAACAGAGGAGACACACACAAAAAGACAAACAAGGGAGCTCACTTACAACTCATCTACGTTCATCTTAGAAGAAACATAAATGAGTTGTAGGTTGAGATGAACAAGGGTGCTGATTATCTATGTTCACCTTCTAAGATGAACACAAGGGCACTGACAATCTATGTTCATCTTCTAAGAAGATGAACATAGATGAGTAATTAGTTAGCACCTTTGGTTGTCTTCCTGTGTCTCTCTCTTCTGTTGTCCTGGTCTTTACTGCACTGTTTATGCCTCAAATAAATCACCAACTCGCTCAAGCTTCCACCTCAACAAGCACTCTGCAGCATCCTGACAAAACAAAAGCAAGGAAAGAAACACGCAACAAACATGCGATTAAAGCACTCTCGGAACGCATTAAATTGGGTCAGCTCGAATACCTGTCGTCTTGTACCCGAGGCTGTGGCAGGGAACTAGCACATATCACGTGCCTCAAACACAACTCACTCACATATGCTAAAACCTCTTCATACAAGCATCTTCTCCAATGCACCCTGACATACACAAGGTTCAAACAGCCCATTGCAGACGAAACTCAAAACATCCACTAAGACACAACCAAACCCTCAGAGTTTGTGGCAACCAACAGTGCAGACACCTCAGGGGCGGATCCAAGGGGGGTGCGACGGGGGCGGCTGCCCCCCCCCAAACGAAGTCAACCTCCCCATCCCCCCTTCTCGGAGGGCAATTTGACATGGGTGGGCCCCCGGTGCACAAGAAAAAATGGGAGAATAGTATCCTTACAAATCCCCCCCTCCCCCCAAACGGAGTTCTGGATCCTCCCCTGAGACACCTTGTGATAGAATAACTATCCAGTGCCACAATCTCGCACTCCAGATGATAAGGTCTTCCCCAGCTCACCTGCATTTTACGTCCCTAACTCCAGCAAGGCCGTGCTCACCCTATGGCACACTTACAGGGTTGGTCCAAAACACCATCGCTCGACAGAGACCCTCTCGAAAAGACCCGGAATCAAGGCTTTTAAACATCTGCCGGAGTAACCAACGTCAATCGGGCTTCGTCTTCCCCTTTCTCTAACGTCGAGAGAAACTGCTGCTGCGAAACCACAAATCTCCGGGCCAATGAGAGGTACTCTTGGACCTCATTTTCATAGATGCCGACAGCCAGCTCCAATCAAATCAGGATCCCGCCAGTGAAGCAATATTGTCATATCACCACTATATAAGGGGGACCCGTGGACATGTGCGGCAGAGACAGGTTGGGACTTACCATCGGAAGCTACCATCAAATCATGTCTCATTAAAACATCACCATCTTATAGCTGAAACCCGGTCCCCAGCCTGTCCGTCTCACTCACCCTTTCGGTAACTGAAACAGCAGTTACAAATACACTTTTGGAGTCCTAGAACTGACTCTGACCTCTGCATTCAGAAATTACGAGCTTGTGCTATGAAGAGGCACACCTTTGAATGGCACGAAACAAATGTTGGATTGTTGTACCAAAGGGCCTAGAATGTACTAAGCATTACCTTTGGTGCAAATATCTTGGTAAGCTTGTTGACAAACCAGGCAGGCAGGGCACCTATAAGAAAACAAAAACAAAACCAAACAACTGGGTAAGCTCAATACAAGCTAGCTTTAGACATTTCACAACTCAAATCAAGCCTTGCAAGATGTCATGGGAAACTGTGGCAACCAACATTTCTGACGCTTCTTTGCATGCAAATGACTGAAAAACAAGCTTTGTAAAGAAGACACCAATTGCATTTTTTTCTGATTTAGTGTTGTATTGTACACGACTTAACATTCAGAGACTCCATAGAGTGTTCGCTGTTTTCATTTGGGGGTCACCCTGGGAACGGAGTGCGAGGGACAACTTGTTCAGACGAGATGAGACAATATACTAAGCCAAGAGTAAATCATTTTCTGTCTAGTTTTAGCTTCAGGCCACTTCCTTGCCCTCACATTTTTCATTCCCTCGTATGTCCTTTGGCGGTAATTCAACGGCCCTCAGAGATGTCTGGTCTGGAAACTCCACTCTTTCCTGCCCCAAGTAAGGTTTTCTACCATAGGTATTCCTGATCGTACTAGGGGGACAAGCCTTCTGAGGAATCAAATACTGTAAACGACCTAATAATTTAAGAAAGTTAGTTGTTTTCACAAAATTAAAAAATATTGCAAAAAATAGATGACGCGAAGTTATTATCCTATGGCAACCCATGCATAGCATACCACTCCAAATCGCAAAATTATGTGACCGCGAAATATTACCCAATACCATCCCAAAACAAATTAAATTGTTTAACCCTTTGCTTACCGCAAAAATATTGAAAAAAAAAGAAAACATTTGAAAATATTGATATTTTTATGTGCCCTATAAAGTTACTATGCAATGCAAAGGCCAAAAACAAGTGCCAAAAAATTTATTATATGAGAAATCTTTGAACACACTGCAAAAGAAAAGGGGACTAAATTTCGGCTTCACTGCATTACTGCAGACAGTTCGCATCATTTTGCACAAAGACATTCAGACTGGCCTTTGGGGTCGCACTGCGTGACGTAGCTGAGGCTGCATCCGGAGCGCCCGCTCGGCCGTACCACGATTCCCGTCAGGTACGACGTGGCCCTGATGAACCCCTTCTTTGGTGGCACCGACTGCGGGGCGAGAAGGCATGCACTCAGCCCCAATACACTTTCGTACCTAACCATCTCCAAACGTCCGCAAAAACCACAAACAACCCTACACGAGTCACAAATGATGCAAGAACCTCGGGGAGACGTGACTGCGCAACACCAGCAACTAGTTTGCAATGAACTCTTTACAAAACCCCACCAAGCAACGGTGGTGGTCCACTCGCCTGGTGGAACACAGAGTGGTTGATGATGAGAATCTCCTTGCCCGTTTCCAGCCACGAGCGCTGCAGGACGAAGTCTCTGTTCCTAAGCGGCGGCGGAGATCGCACTGCGAGGAACGCCACAACACCATTGGGACCGGCACCGCCATTGGGTAAAGGCTGCTTCACAAGTTTGCGTTTGAGTGTGCTGATGTGCACTGCACTCCCTTGTCAACACTTCAACCTCGTTGAACCACTTACGGCATTACGACACTCAGGATGGATGGATGGATACGGCCGAACCTTTTAATCAAATGGTGGCTCATGCCACCTAGCCACAACGCTGGCACCCTCTGTCAGGTAGCCCTGTAAACTTTAGATTTGCAGATGTAGGGGGTATTTACTGGATGCCATACTTGAGTCCACTGTTTACTGCACATGCTCAGAATGCACTCACATTTATAGGCTGCTAAGACTGGCAAACCATGATGGTGTAGGTGGAGGGATAGATGGCTAGATGATAACTTATTCGTAATCACTCAGTGCATAGACATAGCAATGACAAGTCAAAGGCCATTATGGGTAGCATTTTGGACATCAAAGGGGTATATGACAATGTGAATCAGGAAAAACTCTGGGACCAACTGAAAGGATATGGGCTAGGGAGAACCGTGGTTAAGTTTCTAGAACGGGAATATATGGAGAATAGTGTGGTTACAACATGGGGAGCCGAAACTACAAGACCAGCAGCAATAAAAAGCGGACTTTGACAGGGTTGCCCATTGTCTCCCTGCTCTTTATGATATACCTCAGTGAGATGGAAAAAAGATTAAAGCAGTGCAACCTAGGTTTTGACCTGACTTACATGGAGGAAGGACATAAAGTAAATCAAGTATTGCCAGCGTTAATGTATGCAGACGACATTGTACTCGTATCAGAAAGTCGTGAGACAGTACACAACTAATTAGGTTTTGCAGCAGAGAAGGGGACAGTTTAGGCCTAAACTTCAGTAGGGACAAGTCTGGTATAATAGTTTTCAATGACAAAAAGGGGAACCCCTGGAGATACAGGGCACAGTGATAGAACACGTAGAAAAGTACAAATATCTGGGAGTACGGTTAAATGAGGGAAGAAACTATTTAAAAGAACATGAAAATATTGTAATAAAGAAGGGGAAACGAGATTAAGCTATTATGAAACGCAAGGCGCTCTGGAACTATAATAGATATGAAATTGTTAGAAGTGTAAGGAAGGGAGTCATGGTGCCAGGACTGTAATTTGAGAATCCGGTATTGTGTACGAGGTCAGAAACCCAGGCAGGTTTCGAGATACAGCAAAGGAGTGTGGGTAGGTTGGCATTGGGGGGCATGGGAATACACCAAATGAGGGAGTACAGGGGGATATGGGTTGGGCATCCTTCAAGAGTAGAGAAGCGACCAATGAGGTAAAATTTGAACAAAGACTAGCTGAAATTGAGGATACACGGTGGGCAGGGAAAGTGTACAAGTATCCATATATGAAAAGTCTAAACACTAAGGGGACAAACCGAACCCGCAAGCTGAGATCTAAATACATCGAACAAGATGGGGCCGATCAGAACATACCAGTAGAAGTAGTAAAGGAAACTGAGAGGAAATTGTGGGAAGAAAGAGTGCAGGGAAATCAGCTTTAACAATATACAGGGCACAAAAACAAGAAATAAAGAAGGAACAGTTGTACAATAATTCATTGGGGAGCTCATTGCTGTTTAAAGCTAGAACAGGGGTGCTAAGAACGAAAACATATAGGGCGAAATACCAGGAAATAGACACTCCATGCAACGTATGCAACCACGAAAGGGAAGCTACAGAACATGTCATTTTAAGGTGCACGGGGCTTCGTCCCACCCACTTGGGGGGATGACTATGAATTTAGAGGGGGCACTGGGATTCGCAGACATGGATGGAAGAATGGATAGGGAAATAATTGCAGTAACTAAGAAAAGATTGGAAGATTGGTGGAAAAGATCTAGGGAGGGGTGAAAATACAGATAAAAATAAGCAATGGGAACACTTTAAAGGGATACTGAACCGATATTTGGATTTTGTAAAATAAGGCCGCAGAAGCGTTGAACGGGATGATCATGTTACGAACTCCAAAACCTTACTAATACATCAATACCTCAAACGGATGGCGATACTTTTGAAAAAAGAAGGGCGTGATCAAGCGAGGTATTTGAAGTTATTGTCCTCTGGGAGAATTTGAGAATGATGGGAAGCGGCCTCGCTTCTCTTCTCCCCGCTTTGGTTCACCAGCTCGATGGGACGTGGCGAGGAGGAGGGAATTGGAATCATGACGTGCCTTGTCTCGTCGGCCGAGTTCAATCGCGCGCATTTCTTTTCCAGAAATACGACGATCCGTTGAAAATATCGCTGTATGAGTGACGTTTTCGGGTTTTGCAGCGTCCCGCCTATCCGTCCGGCCTTGTATTGTGAGCTCGAAATTTCGGTTCAGTATCCCTTAAAATGGGGGGGGGGGTTGTATTAAAGGGCACTGACACCCCAAGGGTCATATTTTTTTTTATTGTCTAAAACGGTGCAAATTGTAGGCACAAACATGCAAAAAGAAACTGCATCGCAAAAAAAAAAAAATTTCCTACGTGCGCGCGCCCTTTTATTTTTGGCGATTTCCTCTCCCGCTCCTCGCCTCTTCTGATTCGTGACGTCAAAAATCATGAAATTTAGAAGCTTTGTAGGCGACATTTTTATAACATTTAATAACGGCAATCAGAAAACATGTTCTTTAACACAATTGCAAATGCACCATGGCCCTTCTTTTTGAAATACCAAAAATCGGAGTCCGGTGTGATGTTGCCTTTTGGAATTGTATCCTCCCTCAGAAAACATGCTCCCTGGCCAGGCGGCACTGCTGGCACGGAATAAAACCGGTTTTTTCGGTTTGCCGGCGCCCTTTGTTTCCGCTCCTTTCCTCCTCGCTTTGGGTCGCGGTGGCAACAGCACAGAGTCGTGAAAGAAAGTAGACCCTCAGGACTCCGCAATATTTGACGTCAACGCACCGGCGCAGACCGCGCGGAAACTTAGAATTCGGCATTTGGAAATTGTTTTTTTACTTCACAATACTGAATTCCCAAGTTTCGAATTTTGAGAGTAATGTACCGGCATCGTTTCCAATCGTTTCGGATAATAATAAAAAAAAAAAATTTGATGTGTCAGAGCCTTTTTAAAACAAAATTTGTACAAATTTTAAATGTTAGGCAAGGTGGTGCAAGCTGCCACCCGTTAAAAAGGGTATAGCCATTACAATCCATCCATCCATCCATCCATCCACACGCACATTATGTACAACCTGCCATAATGAGAGCGAGAAACTAGAGCACTTGGGTTTGAAGAGCACGGGACTTTGTTCTGCCCTCCCTGAAGAGGTAACGAATTTGGCCGGGGCCCTGGCTTTTTCTGGTGACAACGGTAGGATGGAAGAGAAATGGATTACAGCCACTAAGAGGCCATTAGAAGATTGGTGGAAATTATCTAGGGAAAATTTAATTCGGCACAACCAACGAGCACAGCTGGGGACAGGCGGGAAAGAGGAAAATTGGGACTTCCTCCAGTGTGGCTTCGGCCCGAAGTCGCAACTCTGTCTCCCAGTGGGTCAAGTGCTGGGGTAACGCCGACAAGGCTTGACCAAAGGAAAATTGACGACTCCTTCGCCGGGGGAAAAAGGCAGGGGGTGATGTTTTTAGTTTTTTTTTTTTTTGTCTGATCCAGCAAAGGTCATTGTGGTGATATCTCACAATGCCTGGTGATAGGGGGAGCAAATTGGCCTAAAAGGGCGGGAGTAGAATCACTAAATAAGCTACGCTTTCAGAGCACTGCATTCCTTTTCTTTGGCACTTTGCCAACAATGCAGTCGCTCTATTCAACAATATTCTGTTTCGCTGCAGCACCATTGGACAGCGGCAGTCATGTGAGTCGCCATCATCATCATCGCGTTTTTCAACGCCACCATCTTGGGTCCAGCGATCCGCTGCCTGCTGTGGTTTTACTGTTTACTGCGCGCGCACGTTGAAGTCCGTCGCTCAGCACGCACTTTTTCCTTCTTATGTTGAGATACGAACAACACGACCTTGATTCGCTGCCACAGCTGTGGCTACGGCAGCTGGCGCAGGCGACGGCTACAGCTCGGCTTGGCTCAGCTACAGTCACTCCTCCATCTGCGCGCGGACCCAAGATGGCGGCGCCTGACGCGCTTCAGACGCGTAATTCAGGAGTTTCGGTACTCTGAAAGCGTAGCTTTATTTAGTGACTCTAGGCGGGAGGAATCATAGGTTTGTCTTTTTAGACAGGCAGGTGGCTCAAGCTACTGCACTTTACAAAGGGTACAGCCATCACCATCCATCCATCCATCCAACATTGCTAAAGAACTGTGGAAGGCCGCCGTAAGCACGCGCTCAGCATTCGCGTGCACAACTATGGCCGCCAGTGAATACTCCGTATAGTTTTTATAAAATTTTACGCATTATTTTGTCACCATGGGCTTGAAATGATTTTAACATTGTTATAAGCGACCATTTCTTATAGATAGTGTGTATATCTGAATATACTTTTGAATATCTTATTCAAAAGTTATAAGTGATTTTTTTTAATTTTGAGTGGGAAAATGGGGGCCCCATTTTCGGTTTCTGGTGCCATAGAGCTCCACGTATTCGATAGCTCCGTCGGCCGCCATTTTTCCAATGAAATTTTCAGAAAAACGCTTATAATATTTTAATAAGATAACAGTTGGTGGTGAAACTTTGGCATCTCGCTCGAACGGTTGGGGCTACGTTTTCACAGAGTTGGAGCTCCCCGCAATGTCTAGTTTATTTTTGCGGTGCGAAAAGCCGGGTTCGGAATTCTCGCAAACACCCGGTATATGTGCACACTCAAAGGCAAATGGTTTGAACCAGCCCTCGCCTCACCTGCGTAATAGCCCACGTCGTTGTTGGGGTTTAGACAGCCTATGTCGTAGCTGTCCAACATGTGCACGTCCCACTTCTTGCGGTAAAGCGGGTCCATGAGCACGTCAAAGAGCAGCGACGGGCTCACGTCCTCGTAGACCGTGTGCAGCTAGCGGCGCCGCGAGAAAAACGGTCAGTTGGTCAGTTTGGGCGGCGGCGCAAAAGAGAAATGCGCTTCCGGCTCACCTTGATCATCTTGAACTGGGTCTGTTCGGTGCCCTTGGTCCAAACCTTCGTGTCGCGCTTCTCGTACTCCACTTTCCAACCGTCATGCTCGTCAGTCAGGTTCCTCAGCCGCTCGAAGTCGCCGTCGTCCGCTACCCGCACTTCTCCGACGTCCATTTTCGATGGGCCGACTGCCCAACGTTTAAGTTCGCCCCAAAGGTTTTAAGTCGAAATTGCTAAAAACGGGACCCGATTCATTCGAATTCGATTGCTTCTGAAAAGCTAACCAAACGGCAAAAATCACGAAGCTGCCATTGCTCGATGTCGATGCCGATCCCAGTTCATTCGAGTGAAAGCGAGCGCGGTGCCGTTTTTGGCGTGCGGTCGCGCTTCCCGCTCCCGCCTGCATAGCCCGCGAGTGAAGACACCGAAAGGCCATCTTGCTCGTAGACGAATTGCGCTTCTGCTAGCGTTCAGTGGCGTACCAACTTGTTTTTGAGAGAGGGGGGGCAAACCAGACCCCCTCCCACCCCCAGGGCCGGGGTGCGGCCCTTGGTATCCCTTGGGCGCCGCCGGCCAGTGTTTGCCCTGCCCAATGGCGGCTGTTTCAGAGGGGGCAAAACACATGCCTTGCCTTGCCTCCCTCCCCCCACCACTCTGAGAACTCGGGGGGGGCAAGTGCCCATTCCCCCCCCCCCTGGTTGGTACGCCCATACTAGCGTTGCAGAGGCTGGCGGCAGCATGCTGAAGGCACGTTTTCTACTCATCTGTCGTCATACGCCGAAGAAGTTTATTAAGACCCTGTGTAAGCATTGACACTTGCCGTTGAGAACACGTGGAAATTAAGACCCTGTGAAGCATTGACATTGCCGTTGAGCACGTGGAAATTTGACAGCGCAGTGCCGCAGGAAAAAGGCAAAACTCGTAGAAAGCAATCAAGTTTCACCGGTCCCGTGGTATGATCAAAGCTTCCTTGGCACGCCGAAATGCTCAGTCTCTGTGCGTTCACACGCTTGGATACCGATCAAAAATCGGCGCCGCGGCAAAGTTTTGAAGGTGTGTCGCGTGCTGCTTTGCATCATGTATCTGCCGAGCTTGATCGTCCGGCTGTTCCGGCAATTTGTTATCGATAAAGGGCAGAAAACAATCTGCACGGTTGCTCTTGCACTATTAGCCATGGCTATGTTCCGTATCTACTCTAAGGGATCACATGGCAGCACAAATAGAGCAACGCTGTGGAGCAATAGGATGGGTTTCGAAGGCAAAAGTACAAGACGGCGAGATCGAAAATTTTCAAGGCGCGGCCCATATATGGTTGTGTGCAATCGGTTCACCAATCAGTTAGGCTAGCCACAGACCACTGATCAGTGACGAGGAGCTGTGCGCGCGGTATTCTGTAGACCGTCTAACGACTTAAAAAAGACTTACCTTCCCCCTCTTTCGTCGCCACTGGACGCTGGATCAAGCTCGTTTCTGGACTGCGAGAGCAGCAGAGTTACAAATACAGTCGTCAGAGTAAAGTAAAACGCTGCTCCAGAGGCACATACGGCTGTCACGCACATTGCACTCGCAAAACACATCCACATGGCGTTGAATCTTGATCGGTATACAAGCGTGCGAAGGCAGAGACGCAGCACTTCTGCGTGCCAAGGAAGCTTTGATGACGCCACGAGACCGGCGAAACTTGCTTTTGACGAGTTGTGCCTTTTTACTGTGGCACTGCACTTTCCGTAAAAATTACATGTTCTCAACGGCAAGTCTCAATGCTTACACAGGGTCTTAAAAGCTCCTTCGGCTAATGATAATGAACGGGTAGAAAACATGTCTTCAGCACGCTGCCGCTAGCCTCTGCAAAGCTAGCAAAACCGCAATTTGCCTACTAGCAAGGTGGCCCTCTGTGGCCGTGCACAAAATTGGTAGTTACTGTGCATCGCGTTTCTTGTGTTCGAGTTCGAGAACTTTCGCTTGTTACATTTTTCCTTTTGGACTGACTATTATAAAAGCGCTATTGAAGTTATTAAGCAGTACCACATTCCAATGGCGTGCATAACATCGCAGGGGCAGTTTATGGGTCAGGGTCAGGGAGAGGGCGGTAGGCATTCGGCTGGTGGAGGGGGCAGAGTTTGCCGAGATGCGACGTTACGGTCAAAACGCTGCCCAGATCTGTTTTGTTGACCCAATATTTGCTATGTCACCAAAATCAAAACTTTTGGCTGGTGTCCCCCCCCCCCCTTTTTAAATTTGCCCTTGAGGTAGGGTTTCATTCATCAGTTTGAGTCTCCCGGTAACACTTACACTTCCTGTTGCCAGATTTGCTTTGGTCGCGGTTTTGGCCCGATGAACTCTCATTTTTGGGAAACGTATGCAAGGTGTAAAAGCTACATAATATATCTCTCATAGTAAAAATGGAAATGATGAAAAAAAAATATTTAGTACTACATAATTATTTGTACAAGCAAGGGAAATTTTGGCAGAAATTTCAGGCGTTTGTTAGGGAAATTCTGACTTTCCGTGTTGGCAGCCCTGCCACCAGGTCCATTCGTGATCCAATTGGACACCACATCATTTATTGTTCCGACGTGTGGTTGGCAAACGTCTTTGTGCTCCGATACGCTTGTCCAGTAAATGTAGGGTGCCATATAAATACCAAAGCTGGCTTTAGCATGGGCCAGAAAAAGCGATACCTGCATGCGGCAACCTAGAAGTTTCATCAGAAGTGTATACGAGTGGTGCATTTTACCTCGTGAAATTTCGAGGTATATCAAACTTGCCAGGGGCGGTGACGGATGCGTCGACACATGTAACTTGTGGCACCATTTCCTAACAGATGCAACAAGCAGACAAGCTGGTCGTCTGCTCGGTGCATGTGTCGAGAAATGGCATTAAAGTTGCAAACGTTGACGTGCTGGATGGATTTTATTTTGCTTCTAGGTACCGCCAAACTGGTGCATGCTAGGACATACTTGAGCCAAAACTGGCGGAGTGTCGCCACCGAAGTAGTGTGTTGGTGGTGTAGTATCTACCGTAGACCAATAGGAGAATGCTTGCGAACGACGGCACTTTGCCGAAAGCCACGGCAGACCGTAGAAGCGTGCGCATCTGGATGTGGCCTACACCACGAGCCAAAAATGGCGGCTCATCGCTGGCATCCATTAGAAGCGCCTGTGGCACGATCAAACGATGGTGCTACTTGGACAAGTCAGGATGTCCAGCGCTTTACAAACGTCAATAAATCGATTCTCTGTGTTGACGTCTGCCTTTTGATACTAGCAAGTTTGTTGGCTGAAGTCGAAGCATGGGCGAGTTGGTACGACATATCTGAAGACGAAGACAGCGCAAACGACGAGGCACCAGATGAATAAAGACGCAGCACTGTGCGCACCAAGACCACCTCTCAACGCTGTCTCTTCATCTGGTCCCCCTTCTTGAATAAGAAAGGTAACAATGAGCAGGGTGGCGCAGCAAAAGCAGATCGGCACAGAATGGCGCAATTCGCAGTAGCGCTTCCACCCCTGAATATATAACATACACATGCATTTTGACCCCCCTTCCCCAAAAATATCCGACTACGGTACACCACTGGAGCGTGGGTATGCGGGACAGTGCTCACGTGGCAATAGGCAGATGTATAATCCGTCCAGTCAGGACTGCAGTTTCCACCGCGCTCGCAGTTTAGGGGCAAAAGGAGGTTGTGACAATGGTTGATAATATAAATTTCCCGTAGAAATCCACGGTAGAAGTGAAGCACCGGAAGTTTTATTTACACCGACACGAGCGGTTATGTCAAAATCCTCGTTATCGAAGAGAGCTTCACCGGTACACCCGCCGACACTGTCCGACAAATGCTCGGCAGGTGCCACCACTCGCCCGGCCGAACCAAGACACCGTCAACTGCCTTTCTGCGCGCCGGCACACTTTTCAAGTTCCACCATCACCAGCTCGGCGTCGCCGTAGGCGGACTTCTGGAACAACTGTTCTTGCTCTCCGGCCAGGTAGCTGGAAAGAGGCAAGACGACGATCGGATCTCCGCACGCTCAGACTGGTTGGGAAAGGAACGGGCTTACTTTAAAAGCCCGTTGAGGATGGCATGGAGATGGTCCGCCTTCCGCTTGGATAGACTCATCTTCACCAGCAACTCGGGAAGTTTCACTGGAGAAGTAACAAAAGAGCGCAGATGCGAGTTGGCACAAAGGAAGAAAAACTCTCTAGTGCGCTGCAAGCGAGAGTGCAAGGTACACCTCAGAGTGATAATGCACTAGCTAGTCGGGAGTAGTGCTCCGAGATTTAAGTGCAAAAAAAACAACCTCTGCCAGGACACTTTAGGAGAGAAGAGACCTCTGTCCTTTAAGTGCATGGGCGCAGGCTCTTGGGAGTGAGCGAGTGACCCGGCAAAGAAGTCCGATTCTAGCGCAGGGGTGGCCAAACTGCGGTTCCCGACTCCACGGTAAGCTTGCCCCCCTTCCTTTCCCGTGTCCCCAAGACAAAAAGAGTTCTAGAACTTAAAAAAAGCTGTCTTGGCAGTTTTGCACTACGCTATGTACATACAGTCGAGCCCAGTTATATCACACTCGGGTATTTCGAATTATTGTTTATATCAAACAGCCCAAACATGCCCTTGAAAATCACATGTAATAGCATAGGAGCATTGTCTTTTTGTATACAACTCCCATGGCAGGGACACATTATTGCTTCGACAGTTTTTTTTGTCTTTCTTTTTTTGCTTTTAGAATTTAGGTAGCTTTCACTTTTGTGCTTGCTTAACTTTTTTTCTATGAATAAAAATTTTCTTTATGCAACTTTTTTTTTTTTACTATTTTTGTGTTTTGTTGCTTATGCTGTGTGGTCCTGGCAAGTGTGGCGGTGTTTGCGGTCTCCACCAACTATGCTCTACTGTTTTAGCAGCTCTTGGATGCTTCATTTGGTAAGCTCCCGTTTGAATCGACCTTCGGTATTAGCAGAAATGCCAGGAAATTTCAACTCGAGCTTAATTTAACATATCTTGGAATATCAAATTATTGATATATCAAACTTTTTTACGATCCCGTTTGAATTCCATTTATCCGGGTTCGACTGTACAGCTGTGCACCATTTTGACACCGGTGTGTCCAGTGACCCTATTTCCTTTATTGTTCTAGAAGAATTACTAACCGTATATGCGTACCGGCAGCAGGGGCAGTGGCTGGCTAGCGAACTATGCATTCATTTATGATTAGAGATTGAAGAAACATTCTGCTGCCCGGTGTTCTTTGTTGTAGTCGACAATTACGCCTGTCCCCTTTGGAAAGGACTGTTCCCTCCATATTGTTTCTTGTTAAGAGTAGCACCCCCCCCCCCTTTTTTTATTTTTCTTTCTGCGGCTCTCTGAACTTTTGTAGTTTCGTCCGTGGCTCTAACCCCGCATCGCTCTGGCAGCCCGACATAGCGTCGGTCGGGCAGACTGGGAAAGCTGAGAAAATATAATTACTACTACACACCTCGTTTTCCCCGCCAACGTCTTACTGGACAGAAGCTCACCGGACAAAAGCTCATCTATTTTTTCACAGACCCAGACAAAAGCTCACCAGGAAAAAATTTCATGTTGGTCTTCACACGAGTGCGGAAAACTTAGATGCCTGCGTGCGACACCAAAATGCAACGAAAATTAAATCTGACAGGCACAAGCCTTGCTGATTAGGGTGGAAACAAGTTTATTTATCGATTGGTTAGGAACAGCGCAGTCACCTACTGTATCCAGCAGTCTTGGTAGATCTCGGTGTACCTGGAACCACTCGCAAATATTTTTCAGACGGTTCCGCAGGCGCAGAGTGGTTTTTCGCACCTGCTTCACTCGGGGCTCACCTCTCCAGGCTTGTATCAATTCCGTGGCCACGAGCGTCTGATCATGCTGTAGGCTTTCGATCAGCCTCCAGATGCTTGGACTGGCATGGCCGACAAGCTTCTGGAACCCATTATTCCATCCTTCGCAGTCGTCGTTGTTCGGTCTTCGTATTGAAGAGTGGCGTCGTACATATTCCACCGTTCCGGGGAAACTTCCAGTTGTCGTCGAAGCAGAGTCAGGCAAAGCGAGGAATTCCCTCTGGGTGCCATAGCAGAAGGAGCAGAAGTATCACGGAAGGAGCCGTTGACATACGTGCAATGAAAGTAAGCCAGCAGGTCGCCGATGTCACCAATAGACTTTTCCCTGATGTAGGTTAGTTCTTCAGGCACAAGCTGTGGTGGAAGGAACGCCAGCCTATCCAAAATCCCGTACAGCTTTCTAAATTGGGCATCTGTCTTGTACTTGTCCAAAAGGCCCAACTTTAGTTCCTTCAAAATATTTTAAAACTTCGCGGCTCAATGGTTTGTAGAATACAGTTTTGCTTCAGTTTCCCTTTTACATCACACCGAGATAATCCTCGATTACGAATAACTTGACGACGCACAATGACGGAAACAATTTAATTTTCTTAGCCATTCACTTCAAATATTGCCCTGAACCCCAAGAAAACGAACGCATTCGTAATGACGAGACATTGTGCGTAACCTTTATTTGCTCGTTTAGCGTGACATTAGCACATTAAAGAAGCGAGATAACCGAAGGGTGACCTTGCTTCTTCAGTCACCCAACCCGTGTTTTGACCGGGTAACCAAAAACAAAAAGAGGTGAGCTTTTGTCTGGGTCTGTGAAAAAAAGGGTGAGCTTTTTTGCCCGGTGAGCTTCTTTTCGGTTACCATGGCAGACGCCTGTTAAGCTGCAGGTAGCCCTCCAGTGTGACAGTCCACAAAAGCTTTGGCTGCCAGGAGTTTGGACGCCGTGATGATGGTGACACTCGCATTTGCTCGTGTCTTTCGCCGGCATCTGTACTACCAACCGCCAGGATTGCGACATCCGACGGCACGACACCTCGGCTTTTGCGACGTCGTTTGTGGCCCCTTTGGGATCACTTTCAACGCACGGGCGGAATGGGATGCTAAACACACCAGTCGCAGACGCGTTCCGGGCATTGTGTTTGCATTGAATCTGTGCCCGGTGCTCGATCGAGGAATATGACAAAGAATCCCATCCACAGACCGCGTGTTGCTTAAACAAGGAGATCTGCTCAGCACCCCCCACGGTTCGATCTGCTCGTACCACGAGTGCAGTGCCGGCGAAGGCACTACGGCGTAGCTCTGTCAACGTCGTTTATGCCTTCGCTCGAGCACGAAAGGCGTTGTCGAAAGCCGCGTGCACTCGTGGCCTCTGCTAGCGCTTCGTGCAGCCTGCAAGCACCCACCGAAGAGCCTCAGGAAGTGCTGGGGCCCGTAGAGGAGGGCGGCGGACGACGGGCACTCCTCGAGGGACTCCTTGGGCAGCAGCTTGCAGTCGAGCGAGGCGGCCAGGGTGCGGGGCGGGTCCGGCGGCACCGTGGACGCAGTGGACGTTGCCGAGCAGACGCTTGTCGTTCGATGCCTGTGCGCCAGACCTGCGGGGGTACAAGGTCCCCACGTTTGTACCTGAAGCTGGGCATGGCAGGACTTGAACGTAACACCTTCGTTCACGATCCCGTTGCCTTCTGCTATTTCTGCCTTTGATCGTGAAATGAAATAATGCTAACGACACGAGCGTGCCCCATGCAGTTAGTTCCCACGGCATAGTCTATTGACAGGAGTAATGAGAACTTCCAGTTATGCGCAAGGTACACCGTTATACTAAGCTGTTTTTGAAAATGTGCTTTACGTTATGGGGTCTACAAGTATACGACTGCGGTACGGCTGTAAACCCCGACCCGAGTGTCGGGCCGAAGGAGCAAAGCTGCCCCGACCTCTGATGGCGACCGCCAACGGAAGGTTGTCGGAGTCGCTCTCGTCGTTGGCGGACTTGGACGGGGACGAGCCGCCGGCGTTGCCCGAATTGTTCCCGCTGCTTCCGCTCGGGTGCCGGTCCGAGGAGCGCAGGGTCCGGCGCTCCGGCGGACTTCCTGCAACGTTGCAGCCCACGTGCAATGCACGCAGAGATCGCAATCACTCTACAACACAAAGAAACAGTCATCCGCATCGCCAAAAAAAAAGCACAAAACAATTATTTTTTTCAATTTAAAAAAAAAAAGAAAAAAAAAAGAAATGTTTGTTTGCACATTTGAGTCTGCTTAAGGCCCGTTCACACTCTTGAAACCCCTTAAAACTGGGTTCCCTAAAACCTCCTACAACAAGAGGACACACTGGCGCCATCTATTGGGTAGCAGTGTAAACTTGGCGGTTCGACATATTTTCTATTTTTCTCGCGCATTATCCTTCCTTTCTTGGCTCGAACAACCTTTGTCAACGTTATAAACAAGCCTTTATTATAGGTATTACGCACATTTGACCTCGGAAATACCGCAAAACTTTCGCTCTTGTGAAATGCAGTTCCAGGGTCACCGCATAGATGGCACCAGCGTGCCAGTGTGTTCTCTCGTCCTAAGAAATTTTAAGAGGTTTTAACACCCACCAGAGGTCCTCCGCCGCGGAGGAGAGGTCGCCCTTGCGTCCGTGCCGTTGTGTTTGCCAGACCGCCCCCTCGCCACGGCTGCAGAGTCCGCCGCCTGGCTGCTGCACTCCGGCGCCTCGTCAGGCTCCTCCGGTGGCCTGGTCCTGGAGAGTGGTGCAGCCACATGTTGACGCAAGAAGCCAGAAATAGTTTGAATGCTATCTAATTTTGCAGTTTTGCAACACCCATGTCTCAAAAGAAAAGCCTCCGGGTATCTATTAAAAGAATTAATCTCTCTCTCTTCCAAGGCATCAGGCAGGTTGACTCGTGTCGTCTGCAAGTGCTTGTCCGGTCCACTAAGGCTGCATGCGCATGAGACTGTTGCCCAAGACTACAACTTGCAGCTCGGCAGAAGTACCCTAAATAAACTCATAGACTTGTTTGGTGACGAGCCCATTTCGCCCAAAGGATACTAATCCTTGCTGTTTATTTGCAAATGCATGGCGTCCGGCATTTTCTTTGAAGATTTATATCCAGTTCTGTTATCCAACGTGGTGGCAGGCTCGGTGCAAGCAGTGTACAGTGACGTCTCGGTCACATGAACACGTCCGTTCCACCAAAAAGCGTCCATAACGCGAGTTGTCCATAATAACGAGACCAAAATGTGAGCATTTACCCAGCTTGTCCCCGAAAATGTTGTGTATAAAGCGCGGTATCCACATATTAACGGTGTCCGCATTAAATAGACACGACTGTACATGCATGCAGCGGAGCGAGCCGCGAAAATGCCTCCTCCGCCCAAGAAGTACCCGGTTGTCCCTCCCACCCAGCCACCACGGGTCCCGAAGGTCGACTCCCAAGGTGGCCCGGCAGACGACACCCTCGCAAAACCTAGAACCGGGGTGCTCCTTCCCCCGATCGATCCGCCCGCCCCCGCCCACCCCCCGCCCCCCGCCCCCCCCGCTCCCGAGTTGGGGAGGAAGAGGAACAAGGGGGACGCACAGTGCCAGGGGGCGACACCAGCCGGTCACCAGCTGGTACTGCCTCTGCTCCACGCCGTACAGCAGCGACGTGGACAGGGTGAAGCTGAAGACGATGCGCAGCCCGTCCATCGCCTCCCTGCACAGCCCGAACCTGCACGAGCCACCAGAGTCTTTCGCTGGCAGCCACCGACACCACAATGCCCGCCACGCGTCTCCGACCGGTGCATTTACAGCGTCCTCGTTTTTCTTGCCTCTTCGGCGCGACATCCGATGGCGGGACGTGCCGGCTTCGGTGACGAGATTTGTAGCCGATTCGGGACCGGTTTCGACGCATGGGTAGCACGGGACGCTTCTCACGGGATTCAAATTATCGAGAGTCGACCGCGGAGCCATTGGCTTCCCTGCATGCTAGCGGGAGAAAAACGGAGACCAACGTACAGATACCGCACAGACACGTACAGAAACAAAGTGGAGTGCAGCGGAGGTGACAGTGTTCTTGTGATGCCTGGAGCAGTTCGAGGAGAACTAATATCCGGATAAAATTATCGGCAAACTCCACCTAAATATATTGTCACTCGGTAAAGCTGCCGCGACCAGGTCTCCTCTCAACCAAGGTCTCCTCGATTAAATATACGGTCAGGAGTTCCTCAGTGTTCCCGTGCACCTACAAGGCTGCTGGCACTTTCTTGGCCCTTTTGCTTTTATCGAATTACCGCTTATATTGAATTTTCTTGCCGTCTCGTTGACTTCGTTATAACGAGGATTACTGTATGCACATTTGATCTTGCAAGTACCGCAAAACCTTTGCTCTAGTGAAATGCAATTCCAAGGCTACCTCGGAGATCGGCGTGTTCTCTCATCGCAAGAGATCACAAGAACTCGGTAGTAGGCAAACACAAGTGCGTGAACAAGCCTTTACACGTGGCGCAATGGCTCTCATGAGCCAGACGATTAACACCAACAGCTCTTACAACACCGGCGCCGAGTCGCACGACGTAGAAAGGCGCACCTGGCCTGAATGTCGGCCGGCGGAACGACCGGCAGGCGCGGCCCTCCATTCCGGTTCCCCGCGTTGGTGAGCCTGTCGGCGTAGTGACGCAGGTACGCCTCGAGCAAGTCCACCACGCTGGGCGAGCACGGGAGGCGCACCAGCTGGAAATGCAGAAACAGATACGTCAAAGCGGGGACGCGGCCTCAAACGAGATGTACGGGGCGTTTTTTAAGGCTTAATGGATTTGTCTTAGGAAAGCCGTGAAAGTTACACCAATGCGGTCTGTGCAGGTGGGTTATATGGCCAGAGAACACAATATAGGGAGACAGTCGTCATGACAAGTCCATTAATGAACTAAAATTTTTTAATTTTACCTTCTATATTCTAGAACATAAAGATATGGTTCCAGTCAGAAAATTGCTGAGCATCTTCGGAAACCACTAAATAGGTTTCAGAACGATTTGGGGCACGTGGCAAGCGTGGTGGTGTTCTAATGTTATTACTCGTGCAAAAGGCGCAGGGCTAGCGGTGTGACAATGCGCCCGAAGCGGTTCTGATGTCTATTATTAGGGAGTTTTAGCAAGTCGTTCCGAAACAAACAATTCGTCCTCGAACGCATCGCCGACGCCACGTTGGGGGCTTTGGGATGCTTTTCTCATTTGTCTCTCCCACAGCAACGCTGGAGTCGTCGCATCGAAGCACACCAGCACTGCCGACGACTCGGGTAAAAATACTATTTGGTTTGGCGACAGACTCCGCTGGCCCGGCCGAGCGCTAGGCTTCGGACAGCAAGAGGCCATTTGCCATCCTGTTACTCTTTGCTTTCTTTGAGAGGTTGAACGAAATGATTTCGAGGACTGCTCACAATCGTAAGCAATTGTGGATGTCGTAAACTATCCATGTTAAGAGATTTTTACGATCTCTGGTTTGCTTTCTTTGAGAGGTTAAGCGAAATAATTTCGAAGATTGCTCACAATGGTAGCTGATTGTGGATGTCGTAAACTATCCATGTTAAGAGATTTTCATGATCTCTGGGTTAACTAGCTGCCGTCTGCGACTGCAAGCAGATGAAACTACCTGCTTGAAGGCACACAACATGAACGATTGTTCAAGTTCAAGATGACGGAGACGCATCAACTACCTTTGTGGTTGTTCAGACATCTTTTTATTCCGTCTAGCTTAGTAGGTCTCGAAATTTCCACCGGTTAATGTTCCTGTGGCCATCTCGTTGACATCAGCCGTATGCCGTGAAACACGAGCCATGGATTTGCCATGACCCACTGTAATCCTGACCTGCCCAAAAAATGGACTCCCTATGAAAGACGCCGTTACCGACGAAGTGTGAAGCCTTGCCATCGGGGCGCTCGGTAAAGACTCTTTTTCGACCGAATTGCGGTTCATAGCCTGTCTAGCACGCGATCCGCACGGTGCACAGCTGATGATATTGTTTCTCGACGACATTTACCATGGCATGGCACCACCAGGTTGCAGTAGCAGTAGCACGTAGCAGGGTTCATCGATCTGATGTTTGCTTGGATCGAAAGAGCACGTTTCTCAGGCATGGAAGCGCAAGGGAGTTGTGCTGGCAGCCGGCACCTCTAGTCGTGAATTTGTCACGCGACCACCGACTGATGACTCGATTCCGCGAGGCCCGCAAGGAGAATAGATGAGAACCAGATAAGGCCGCCGCACCTTGTGCACCTTCGATTGATATGCGGATACTCTAGGAAACAAACAAGCCTTTGTGCAGTGCCGCAAAGTCATAGCGGGACGAAACACCAGGGCCGTGGCCAAGCACTACAAGGTGCATGCTGGCGCATTCTTCCGTGGGCAGGTAAGGATTACAGTAGGTCGTGAGATTCACACGCTGCAGAATGTTTCACACGTTTACTAGAAGATGGCATTGCCAGTGAAATGCAATCGACACACCACCCTGTTTACTTTGAGTACGAGCGTATTGGAAGTAAACAAGGTGAATTCTGAGGTTCGCTCCGACCTTTTTGCACTGGGATATCCACTACAGTGGAGCCACAGGTAGCACGATAGGCGATAGGATTGAGACGTCATGTCGTAAAGTTTTGGGGGGGTCCCGGAGCCTAGATGAAGTTGAACTAGGAGAAGTGCCAAAGAGTAAGCGACATAGAAAGTGTAAGAGCAAAAGACTTAGGTGCAAACGTAAAGCAGATATAGCATACATAAATATGCAGGGAGGTAGGAACAGGTTAAAATGGGAGGAGATAGAAGAGCAACTAAGACAGGAGGATTTAATGGTATATGGGTTAGTTGAAACGCATCTTAGAGACGCAGAGCAACCCCTTTGCAATCCTGATTATGTATGAGAACAATGCAATAGAACGGAGGGCAGCAGGAAACAAGGCGGGATTGGAGCATCTTTTAAAGAAAAAAGCAAATTGGCATAGGGTCAGAGAAGAATGCACGGAGCATTTATGGCTAAAAGGGGCTTTAGCAGGGGAACAGGTCCTTCTTAGATTTGTGTACCTCTGGACAGGAGTAAATGCTAAAGAGGAGAACAGTGAAATGGCAGAATGTATTTCAAAAGACATTATTGAACCGGGAGTACATCACAAAGTAATTATCTTAGGGGACATGAATGCCCATTTAGAGGACCTGGATGGGTACACAGGTTCAACAGAAAACATGCTACTGGAGATGTGTGAAAGACACGACTTATAATTATGTTTATGCAATGCCGGTGAGAAGTTCGACAGGCAAATAACATGGGAAACGGGTAGTTTACATTCTACGATAGATTACGCACTGATGTCAAATAGAATGTATAACAGGCTAGAGACAATAAAAATAGATGAAGGAGGTCCAAGAAGTCTCGGTAGTGATCACGAACGAATTAAGCTGAGCTTTACTAGGGAAGGAAACGCAGGGACAGAGCAGGACAAACAACAAGACCAAACATTTTATACAGAGAAGCAGTTGGAAATAGTCGCTAAGCAAACAGAGGAGATAATTTCTGGGGATTTTTAGACGGATTTTAGTTACACAAAGCTAACTAAGCTATTCGAACAGGAGCAGTCTAAAGTATGCAATAAAATAAGGGGCAAACAAAGACGCAAACCTAAAAGCTGGTGGGATGATGACGTAAAGAAGACAACAGAGAAACTCAAGAAGCTTCCAGAGAGCACATATATATTCTAAGTGCAATGGGGAACCAGGAAGTAAGGTACACAAAAAGTGGGATAGTTTCATTAAAAGTAGACGGGAGGCATCCTGTTTGATTAATGAAAAGATTCGGATGGAGGGGTCGCAATAGCTGTCTAAAGCAAATAAAAAAGATAGAAAGGTAGCCATTAAGTTTTGGAACCACTTGAATTCACTAAGTCATAAAACAAAGTCAGAGCAGAAGTATATTGTGATGTCTGAGGGTAATTAGCTTGAAGGGGATGGGGCAATTGAATCTATAGGAACACTAATGACAGAGAAGTTCAAGCAGCAAGGATACATAAGAAACGCCTCACCCAGTGGAGGGTAGTTCAAATACTGATGTTGAGGCTATCGCACAAAGAATGAGAATGAGCAGAATGGAGAGTTCCAACGGCTACATCAGCAGGTGCAGATGGTATGTTAATAAAGCTGATAAAACAGTTAGGAGCCAAATCTAAGGAAGCGTTAAGGAATGCAGTAAGTAGCATCATGATGAAGGGAACTGCCCCAGAACAAGGGAGGCTAAGCAGGATGAGTTTAATATACAAGGAAAAGGGGGACAAAGCTGCCAAAAGTAACTATCGTCAGTGGTCTACAGCTTAGCAATGCAGATTATTGAGGAGATTACAGGCATGGGCAGAAAATGAGAATGTACTAGGAGAGCTACAAAATGGGTTCCGAGAAGAAAGGAGGTTGGAAGACAATTTATTTTCATTAAAACAGTGTATTGAGGTAGCAGAAAAGGAAAGTAGACCATTCTGGTTAGCATTCTTACATATAAAGGGGGCTTATGATAATGTCATTCGAGGCAATTTGTGGAACACTATGATGAGCTTAGATGTGGACGACGGATTATTGAAATTTTAAGGGATATTTACAAAGACAACATAGTACTAATAACATGGTAAGGAAAGAGAGCAAAGCCAATAGAGATAAAACAAGGTCTTAGACAGGGATGCCTTTTGTCGCCATTGCTGTATCTCCGAGGATTAGAGGAAAACTTAGAACAAGCAATATTGGGTTTGACATTCCATACGACAGGCAATGATGCATGTTGATGACATAGTGCTAATGGCCGATAGCAACATAGAGCTTCAGTCCTTATGAATATATGTGGCACAGAGGGCCACACGTTAGGCTCAGAATTCAGTAGTGACAAATCAGCGGTCACAGTGTACAATGATGACGGAATCGCAGAGCTAAAGATTCAAGGATTAGAGGTTGAGCGAGTCGATAAATACAAGTATCTAGGAGTATGGATTAACGAGGATATAGAATACCTCAACGAACATGCAAAATGTGTAACTGGTAAGGGCAACAGAAATGCAGCTGTAATGAAAAATAGAGCAATGAGGAGCTATAAAGGGTATGAAGTAGTGAGGGAGATCTGGAAAGGAGATATGGCTCCGAGCCTGACTTTTGCAAATGCAGTTTTGTGCTTGAAACGACGTCCTGACAAGGCTAGAAATAAAGCAATGTGAAGTAGGTAAATTGGCTGTAGGAGCACATGGTAAAATGCCGAACCAGGGTGTACAGGGCGATATGGGATAGCCCTCATTCGAAAGCAGGGAAGATAGCATAAGATAGAATTTGAGGATAGGCTAAGAGAAATAGATGTAGAATGATGGGCACAAAGAGTTCTTAGATATTTACACATGAGAAGCGTCGCTACAAAATAGAGCAAGCAAAGCAGAAAACTTAGGTCTAAATATATGGGCAAGAGCAGGGAGGCGAATGAGAAAATAAAAGTTAAGAAAAGGGTTAAAAAAACTGAGTGGGAAATGCAACCAAAATACGCTTAAGAAGGACATTACTACGGAGTCCATCTTCGATAATTCTTGTTCGAGGCGAGGGACAGGAGTGTTGCGGACTAAGACATATAGAGCTAGATATCAGGAAGTAGATCGGTGTGTGGACGTTGTGGAGAGGAGGAGGAGATGGCTGAACACTTAATACTTTAATGTAAGGGGCTTCACAAAGTAGTAGCTGAGGGGGCAACTAATTTAACGAACACACTGAGATTTCGGGAAAGTGAGGAAAAAATAGACATGGGGAAGGTGGAGATAACCATGAAGAGATTATTTGACTGGTGGCATAGGTCGAGAAAGGATGAATATTTCCTTATTCCCTTCCGGGCGACCTGTAGGGTGGAAGGTGTGGCCACCCGGTTGCATAGAGGTGCCTCTGACATACAGATCTTCGTATATAGTTTAAAGAATAAATCTCTAGATATATACTGAATTTACTCACATAATGAACGCACTTGCATATTGAACTACCCCCTAACAGGCATCAAGATTTTGACTTTTTCTTTTTCCATCGCATAATGAACGCACCTCCAATTTTCGGCTCTGCGAGTCTCGAACTGCGTCCAACTCAGCTAGCCATCAAGCCAATTTTCTTTTGCCGCCAAGCGGCCGGGCCAAGTGAAGCCAAGCCAAGCCGCTCTTGTAACGGCTGCAAGCGCGTATACTCCGTTTCACCTTATGTTGTACCGCAGCAAAAGCTAGAAGCGCGAGCTCATAGCGTTGGCAGCTGTCCTTAATGCATGAGAGCTTGTGCCGCTGAGATCTGCTCTACAGCAAGGAGCTCGTGCCTGTAGCCTTTCCTGCGGTACATCATAAGGTGAAACAGAGTATAGTTGTGGAAGTGATCAACCATGAAACCGAGCGGCACGCACACCTAACGAAGCTGGGGTTGAGGAATAGCCCAGCCCCGGACACGCTTCGCCCACTGGATGTATTGATGTCAACGAACACGCCATCGTCTGTGGTCCGCTTTCGAACAGTGAAATCGTGAAAGTGGCCAGGCCTAAGACTGGTCGAGTTGCTTTTCATGCTGAGTGAGCTTCGTAGGTCGCTTTTAGTTCAGCAAAAGGCATGCCGAAAGTGCACTAAAAAAGGTTAGCAAATTATAGAGCATGGGGACAGTGGCGCACCCACGATCAGTTGCGGGTGCGCCTCCGTTTGTGAAGACGTGCCACAGTACACTGCCGTTTGCGCAAAGTGTGTAAATGCAACTTTTACATCCGCATAATGATTACACCCCCAAATATGTGTCAATTTTCCAGGAAAGAAAAGTGTGTTCATTATGCAAGCAAATACGGTAACTATGTTATATAAATGTTAATAAAAAAATAAGAAAAAAAAACACAAGCTAGGTGGCGTAAGTCGCCACCTGATTCAAACGGTTCAGCCGTGTCTATATAGTATTCATCCATCCAATCGTCATCACAGCTTACATAATTGTGCCAGTTTTACGATTAGCTACAATACGTTAAATGTCGCATATAAGTTTGCGGAACGGAGCAGCCGCACCGTTTGTGATTTTGAAACTGTGCGCTCCAAAAATGAATCGCTAAAATTCCCAATGATCCGTGCTTTCACGCCTCTAGGTGCAAAGACATAGACAAAGGCAGAGACCTCGTCTTCAAGATGGTATCAGCTCTGCCCACTTCTCTACAACAACCCACGGTGGACGGCCGTGAGAGTCCGGCGGGTGCCCCACCTTGGACCTGCAGGTGACCAGGTAGCAGTCGTCTTCCAGCCGCTCCTTCAGCACCCGGGGGATCTCCAGCTCAAACTCCCGGGCCACCTCGTCGGGCTCCTCGTCGCTCTCTTCCTCCGCCTCGTCGCTGTCCCTCTGGTCCTCCCTCTGCAACGCGACCGCCAGACATTGGCCTCTCAAAAGGCTAGGCCCGCCTCAGAGTACGGTCGAGCGCCCACTAGAGGCCTCGAGCCACCTGTCATATAGCATCTTCGATCAACTTGCATTGGAATTGCCCTGAAACTAGGACACTGCACAACGCTCCTCGGTCGTGCAGCGCAAAGTCGGTGCAACAACTGTGCTGTGCCGGTGCACCGTGGCGACTGCCACCATGCATCACCTTGCGTTTTGTTTGTTTTTTCCTCGTGTACATCCGCGCGCAGTGCCCATCTGCTGTCAATTTTTTCTGGTTTTTTACTCGCAGATTTAGCGGTCCCACACAAGTGAACATTGTGGAGACGAAGCCTATAATAATTCTTCGAGCATATTTTTCTTATCATTGTTGGTTCCAGAGAGAGTGCCACCAGATAATAACCGTACCTCGGTGTCACTGAGACGCCTCACAACGCTTTCCACGAAGTTCATAGCTTTTGGGCGCTCCTTGCCACCGCAGAAATCACCAATATTGCGGCGATCGTAAGAAGCTCGTCGCCTTCGTTGTCAGAAACGCCAAGGAATTTATCGATCGCCACCGCGAGGCGTGTTCGTTTTTGCAAGGTTGCCATCTCGATAGACTGCGCATCTGCTGTTCCCCCATCTCCTCCATTCCTGCTCCTGGTCGTAATGCCCGACGGGACTGCACCCCGGCGCACCGTCGATTGTCTTGGTGTGTGTTGGGGCAACCAAAAAGCCGCACCGGAAGGGTGTGCTCCGCCGATCGAAGACGTCCGGTGCGCACAGGTGCACTTTATCGAAGAGGACGGGCGCACCTTGGTGCGGATGATCGAGGGTGCACTATGTCACTGAGAAGACGAGAACAGAAAGAATGTCCCACCTCTAACAACGCTTTGGTGTCCTGCAAGCAAAAGCAAGGCAAAAGGATACGAGCACGTGCTGGAGGACGGACATTACGAAAAGACACCCTGCCAACAACCGTAGGATTTTGATGTCATCACAACAAGACGGAGCAAACACACAGACTGGACACGAGAGCCACATCGGCATTCAGCCGGGCCTCGCATCCAATCGACGCGTCGAGGCCCGCTCGCCATCATCGGACTGGAAGGATGTTTGCAGGCCACGATAATTCTAGCCCCGATAGAGTGAGAACGGCAGGGTGTACCTCTTGACTGCCTGGCCTTCGGCACGCGCTCCGTGCCTTCCGCCACGCTTTGGCTGCATGCTCGAGGCGAAAGAGAGATCGAAGCGTCGTCGAAGGTAGGAAACTGGCGTTGTAGTTGGGACGATGGAAGCTCCTCCCTGCCGTCCTCACCTTGGCGGTGACCACAGACGGCGTCGCCCGTACGCTTCGGAGATGCCAATTCCAATGTCCGTGTGCGGCCGGCAGCCGCATACTTTAAATCCAGATCTGAAGTTACCTGCTCGTCGAACCTTTTTCATCCGCGACTTTTTTAGAGCTGTCGCTGATAGAAAAGGTTCGGTGAACGTAGACTGAAAGTCTTAATTGGTGAACTTGAACCAGAAATGAAAGAAAGAGCGCTCGAAACAGGCAGCAGGGAATGCTGCGATGTTAGCGGGACGGCTGGCTGGAGCTGCGCGAGAGAGAGCAAGTCGGAGAGGCCACGCTCGACTCTCTATCTAGTATGCTCGGTACCTCAAATATTTGACCACGTGCACATTGGTTAGCGGTTGTTCTGCACTGGCTAAATTTCTCATCTACAGCCGAGGGAAAGGTCACCCGTTGAGGCGTACCAACTTCGAAACTGTCTAAACGTACGAGCAACAATTTTTTTTTTTAATATTTGACTTAGAATGTTTTAGAGTGAGCTAGGGCGAGATTAATTCGGCTAGGTCTTGCTGGCCTCCTTATATTTTACTCTAGGGGTAAAAGTAAACTCGCAACTTCTAAAAAAATAATATAGAATTGATAAACATTATCTCAAATACGCCGGATGCCTGTGTAGGAGCCGCGTGCGTTCCCTCTTGGCCGTGCACACGGCAATACCGTTTTACAGTCGGGCTTGGTCAGCACTTTTGGCTTGCGCAGTCGCGTAAAGTCCTGTCCAAACAGGAGTCGTGAGGCGACACGGATCCGACGTAAGTCATACGGCAGTCTGCTTCCGTCACCGGAAGTTTTGCCCATGTCCTCCATGGGGGCATCGAGCATGCTCATCACATGGGTCCGGACAGCCACTCACAAGCTCTGTTGGCTGTCGGCTCAATTGCTCAAGGCCTCCGCTTCTCTTCAGGTCCCCAAAACAAGAAAGGGAAGGGCTCTGTTCAAAATCTTACCCAAATAAATCCGAGCTACTCCGGCGAGTCATGTCACGTGATAACACAAACAGAGTGACGCTGAATGTAGGTAGGTTTTCGAACGCAGAGGTAAAAAATTCTTACCCTGGAGTAGGATTGAGTAAATTTTGGAACACGTCTGAGGACACGAGGGCCCAGCAGAACAGATGGCCAGCATTGGCAGGTGGTGTGTGACATCAAGTCTAACGAGCACTGAGGTCAACGGGAAGCGGACGAAGCGAGGAGGAAAATCATGATTATAGCTCGGTGCTGTTCAAACTGACATCGGACTGCCAGATGCGTCAACTTTTACAATTTTTGACTGAGTCGTGTCGCCTCACGATTCCTGTTTGGACAGGCCTTAAATCTTCCCGATGCTATGCATTTCATGTCTGCTTCTCACAACATTGATTCAGACGTTGATGCTGTACGTAAGGGCAAAACAGCATTCCTGCAAGTATTGGGTAAGTCAAACCTATAAGGCTCGGCGAAGGACTATGGACTCGTTGTTCAAGAAGAGGTGACAGGAACGTTGCCTACTGCAACCAGGACAGCCTTTGGTGACATGCAATCTGCCATGCAACTTATAACAATCGCACATCTAGAGTGTTCCACCTACCCATGTATACACAAATGTGAAGCTTGCACCTAACTGCATCTCCGACGAACCATACCTGACGCACTATCCACGAAACTGAACGAATTTGTGCCCAAATTCACCGGTTTCGACGTGGATATCCGCAGATACTGATGGGTGAAGATAGCAGCGAAACAAAAAGAAATGTTGGAAAAGTTGCCTAACTTCTGTTTTTCTTCTTTTTTTAAATTGAGTGATAAACACTTTTTAATTTACATTTATCTGATTTTTGAACAGATTTATTAATGGCCAGTGTTCACCGGATTTGTGAGAAAATGTGGAACCTTAATTATGGCTGACAAGTGCAATGCTGAATAACTCTGGGAACGAAGTACATGAGTAGGTAGATGTGCAGAACCCACACATGTCACGCTTACTAGATAGGTATATTAATTTCAGTGCCTGCCAACAGCCGAGTGGCTGGGCAGCAGTGCACTGTCCTTTAAGAACAAGTAAAAGCAGATGATAATGAACAGGGAAGTCATTGTTCTTGAAACATATGACATACTATATAGCAGTCAACATGGCTTCAGAAAAGTATTTTCCACAACAACACAGTTGCGTGAAACAGTTCACAGCCTAGCTACCGCCTTGAACAAAAAAAGTCAGGTAGACATAATCTTTATCGACATCGCAAAAGCATTCGACAAAGTGTCGTGTGTAAAGCTCATAGAAAAGTTAAATAATTACTTCACAGTGATCAGATGTAGACGTTCTGGGTAGTTGGGCTCCCATTGGTCACGTTCAAATAAAAACCTCGGCAATCAAAAATACCCGGTCAGTGTCCCCCTAAAAAGCAACTCCGGTAGAATTTTGATGTTGAGAAAACGGTGCAGTCCTACGTCGTATTATCTGAAAAGCCTACACGTAAAATATTCCGACGCGATTCCGACCTATAAGTTGTTTGAATTGGCCAATGAAGTTGCAGTGATTCCACGGTCATCAAAATCCACCCAATATTCGCGTCTCCAGCTCTCGTTGCTCACCCTTCCGCGGCAAAAACGGGAAGCGCTCTAGTGAGGGTCCCCCAGTCCTCCTGGCAATTTTGCCTCCTGCTTAGCAGGCACGGCGGAACTGCCCAGTATGTCAACAACTAGAAGAATTGTTTTGTTTGTTTCTTACTTTTCGAGGCACGAGGGCGAGAGAGAAAAACAGAGTGTGGGGCGGAGAAAGAAGAAAGCAGACAACACGCAACACTGCCACTGTGCGACTGTGCTGGGTCAACAACGCCGTCAAGCCATCTGCCGCTTTCGTTGATGAAATGGCCGACGTCTTCGTACCGCGTGATGTCCAGTAGTCGACAAGCAGGACCAATGTTGCCTGCCACGGGCAAGGTTTCAGTTTCGCTTTGGGATTTTCATTTAGACAAGGTTTGCAAGGAAACTATTTAACTTTTCAGAAAACAAACAGCATAGAACTGTTTAATAGTAGTTTTGACACAATGATCACCCGTGATCCCTGAATTTTTCGGAATTTACCGGAGTCGCCCTTTAAATAAAGCATGGTTGAAGGCACGGTGTAAGATGGTCTTTTGGTGAGGACACACAGCACAAGGAAAGCTGCGATGCGAACGACCAGATAAAGTCCTGTCGGCGCACACCCAAGTAGCCCATCCCGACGGCATCACCGCTGGCCGGACGGCGCGACTCAAAAACAAAAAAGCGTCTCGCTGTCGTGGCACTCGAGCACGCACGGTTTCTGCTCGGTGCATCTCCTCCGACCTCGACGGACGCTGGCTTGAACGCTGCTCCCTGGATCTCTCCACTTCAATGCACTCATAAAACTGCTCTTGCTGCCTTTGAGGCACGAAACTACAGTCACTGACAAAGCTGAGGCTAAGCAACACACACAGCACGAGTGTCAAGGTCTACATGACGAGGCACACCCAGGAAACAACTACCGTAAAATCCAGAGAGATGCCCCACCCCGAAAGATAACCCGGCCCCTATTTTTGGCTTGATTTGTTTTTTCTTAAACACCGAAAGATAGCCCACTCCTAGTAATAGTAGCGTTCGGATCAATGATGGTCTCGGCATAAGTGCGGCTAGCTAGCTATGGTGGGATACAAGTGAACATTGCTGACTGGGAAGTAGTCATCTTTGCTTCATTTCCCTCGTCACGATAAGAAGTTTGGCGGAGACACATAACCTAAAAAGAAAATGTTTTTTCAACTTTCCTCGATTGCACACCAAAAACTAGCCCACTCCTAATTTTTACCCGATAGGCTTTTGAATTCAGGTGGGCTAGCTCTCGGGATATTAGAATAAGTATGAGCGTGTCTCCCACAAAGAAAGAAGCTTCGGAAGCCGGGCCCGCGACAGACTACCACAAGCCGCTTATCGAAGAGTCACTCGGTGGCGCTGCTTGCAACCGAGGCAAGGACTTTACCTGGCAGCTGCAATGCGCGCAGAGTACACGCCTATACATTTTTACATCGTGGTCGAAGACTAGGGGACGGATGCAACCTGGCCCTTGAAAGCGATTTCCTCGCGATGCGGCCACCAACCAACCTCCGACTTGTCGGAGTCGGACGAGGAGTCCTCCCGGGCGCTGCTCGAGTCGCTCCTGTCCCGACGGCCGCCCTCGCCCGGCCCCTTGCTCCTGCTCAGGCTCTCCTTGAGGATGGCGGGCACTTTCCGCCGCTTCGAACGGCTCGTCTGCAGTCTGCGACAAGGGACCGCCTAAGTCGGTGACGTGCCCCGGCCAAATGATAGGAGCTACCTAACTGGCTCAGGGCAATGGAAAGATCGCGTCTCGAGCGGAGTCAATATTCGCGACTCCCAATACATGCCTTGCGCCGACGTCAGATCACCCATTTCGCACCACCATGAAAAGAGAGATGAGAAAGCTGCTTTCGTACGAATTTTGAGCGACAAGTCATTCTTCTATAACCTCGTAGAGGGAGAATAGAAACGGCTAGGCAAGCCTGGGCTGCGCCACCTACAGCTGAAGGCCACAGCGCTCCTCCGGTAACGTCACACGAGTCGCCTGGCGAGCGCCGCGGAAGAGTGCTGGACTGAAGGCGATCGCGTATAGATTTACCGACGTAGTATGGCATTTTTATTGACCCAAACGTTTGTTAATAGGTAAAACAAGATTTAAAAACATCTATATGACTAGGAAACATTATTTATTACATGGGCAGCTTATTAGGATGGACAATTATTGTTATGATATGTAAGAACAAGGTTGACGACGTTTCGAGAAAGATGGGTTTTCGTTTTAGGCAACCAACTCTTGGGTGCTTTAATTATTTCCAGAAGCCAGTAGACAAAAACAAACATAGAATAATAGCCCTGAAACGTTATTGTTAGAAGTGAAGGGACCCACCTAAATACATAACAGCAACAATCAAGCAGGTGCTGCTTGAACATGTGTGGTTACTGAATTCGTCTGTGCAGCTAATTAAAAGAGCATTAAAAAAATTGCGGACTGATGCTATTTTGCAGTTCGAAAAAATGTAGTGTGTTAAAATGTAATTTTATCAGAAGTAAATGAGTACTGTCGAGACCGGTTATAACGAAGTCAACGGGAATCGGAAATCACTTCGCTGTATCCGCTATTTCGTTATAACCGACTTCGGTTATAACGAAGTGCAAAGGGAATGGGAAATCGTGATCGCTTCGCTGTAGCCGCTATTTCGTTATAACCGACTTCGTTATAATTGGTCTCGACAGTAATTTAAAAATAAACTGCAGGCAAGCTGGGAAACATTTATCATAAAGTAAATAATCCGAGACTGGGGCACGAAAACGAAAAATTAGAAGCAGGAAAGATAGGAAAATGAGGGCGGACACCGTCTAAATTAAAGTGTACAAGCTTTGATTCAACTGAGTGCAGGCAAACCTAGCAAACTTAAAGCATAATTTTCAGTAAGGAACACGTTTGGGAGCTTCATGAACACAACTACCTGCATTAATTCACACTTCGAATAGAAGCTGTAAATGGAAGTTCTCTCACTTTTGAAAGCTTAAAATTTTATCTTCTCATATATCCTTACTTCTTGTATCCATCTTGACATGATTCGCACACAAACATCTTAAATGTCGTTCTGTAGCTTTCGCGACACTAAGACACAGCACATGTACGGCATGTAGGCTTTAATGCCGTTGCACAATGACAATGTTATGACAACTGTTGCGCTGAATATAAATTATTATTTTGATTTTAGGGTTTCATATTTTCTTTTCTTTGACTTGGAATTAGCCTCATGAATCTGGTCATTCAGCCTTCCCCAGTAGATTTCAGCACAATGTTTGTGCTGCACCTCAACAAGTGCTTCAGCACAAGCTCACTTAGTCTTGTTGGCAGACAGTAGTTTCATTGTGAGCTCGGTGACGAACTGGCTCTGGTTGGGAAAGTTCTTGAGCAACAACGTAATTGTGTCTCACGGCATTAACGACATAGTTGGATAAAGAAGCCCCGCTCGATCCAATTTTTTGGTAAGACAGTAGTTCTCCTGCGTGCGTAAAACTTGTCGTCTTGTCTTTAGTGGTCAGCGCTGCCCCGCATTTCTGATACTTCAGCTTTTTCGAAGCGGCATAAACTGCGTATCCTGCCACGCCTATATAGGACTGGGAGGGTCTTATTTATCGCTAGCGACACTGCCTCTTCCGCAACAACCATGTTGCAGCTGGGCCGTGGCGTGTCTACTTGTTTTTCAAGCTCCTCCCATCGCTCGTCTTCGCACGTGATTGTCAGCAACATATTCTGTAATCACAGTTTATTTTCACCTTCATAGGTGAAAATTGCTGCCTTATAGATACGTGACAAACTGCCTTATAGATATGTGACATTGCACGCCAGCCAGCTGCTGGTTCTTTCCGAGACGGTCTTCCAAGCTATCAGACTCAATCTCTCCCAGTAGGACATAGCTCAGCCCAAGGTCAGTGAAGCAGATTCCATTGATTCCTTCAATAACATGCACCACAGAGACAGGAACAAGAGAGAAACAGAGAGCGAAGGCTACAGGCTCCTGACCTTGGTTTTGCATATGGGAGCTTGCACTACAAAGTTTCTAAAACAAACAGTGCAAGCTAACTTGTATCTGTCGGCTTTGCTGCTATGTCAGCGTAAAATTAAACAAAAGAAGAATAATTAAAAGAAAGATATGATGTGAAAATATATTGAAGTTCTCACCCTGGTATGCGTCGATCGCACCAGATATTCTTGGGGGTGTCGCCCGCACCCATGCTTTTCACTGTTCTTCATCCTCTAGGAACTTAAATACAGGCTCCTTTGTCGAGGACGCGTTTCATAGTTTTCGTGGTGCACAGGGACACAGCATTTATGAGGCATGGCTAGCCCGAAAGCTGCCTGTAACTCGCCAAGCACCACGCGCTAACCGCCATGCACAAAAAACACAAAATAGACGGTTAAAGCAGTTCATATACTCCTGCCGCGAGCCTTGCACAAGCCTTCCGTGCGTGCACAAAAAGGGCAAAAATTGTCATTGCTCAACTGCCCCGGGAGGATCGGAAAAAGCTAAGAAGAAAAAAACAAAAGGGTGGAGCATGTGCCATTTGGCGTCCTGGGGAAAACAAATATAAGGAAAAAAAGAGAGCATGTATAGCGGAAAACCCTTCCTCTCAAGTCAGCCCTCTCGTCGTGAATCTGTGGCGTCGTAACCTGGAGCACCGCGGCCGTAGCTCTGGGTGGTGTTGGCCTGGGACACACAGAAAAGAGTCCCGGTGAGGGGAGTTCCTCCTTCCCCTCTTCTCTGTTGGTGGCCGGAGGGCTGCCGGGATGACGTCAGGCGCAGGGCATATATACGGGTTGCCACTTGTCGACAAATATGGCGGCCGAAAACAGGTCGTGCCGTGCCATATGCCAGCTCGACGCGCAACGTTTTGGGGCTCTCATTTGGACACCTGGCAAAGAAGTAGACATGAAATCCGGTGGTCGTGACTGGCCGGCATCACGCTTGACCTTGGCGCCAGCCAATCACAGCTGTTTGCCAACCTTTTCGCCAAGTGTTTAAATTAGGGCCCCTGGTTTAAGCAGGCAAGTATTGACTTCAATCTGGTGTGTTCCTATATTTATCGACTACATTCAGAACGTGCGGTGGTGCGATGGTGCAAGCGAGCTTCCAGAGGCTTAAGGTTTGTTCACACATTTGCAACCGAGTACGACCAAGAGAGACAAGACCTGTTAAAACCTCTTAAAATTTCTTAGGACGAGAAAATGCACTGGCACGCTGGTGCCATCTATGCGGTGACCCTGGAGCTGCATTTCACAAGAGCGAAGGTTTTGCGGGATTTTCAAGGTCAAATGTGCGTACTACCTATGAGAAAGCTCGTTTATAACGTTGACAAAAGTTTTTCGAGCCAAGAAGGAAAAGATAATGCGCGAGAGAAATCGAAAATATGCCGGACCACCAAGTTTACACTGCTACCGAATAGATGGCGCCAGTGTGTCCTCTTGTCGTAAGAGATATTAAGAGGTTCCAAGGCACTCGGTTAAGATGTCGCAAGTGTGTGAATGGGACTTTAGTCTTGTTTGGGGAGCGATGAAAGGACTACCTACTGTCCTTCTACCACGCTAATGAATGTTGCTAAACGCACAATGTCTGGTTCACATGGTTGCATAGCTTGCGTTCAGAGTGACCTTGGCAGCGCGCTGATACGACACTAACGAAAGAGTTACCGGGACAACTGTTTGCCCAACACAATATGAGAAGCAATGCAAGGTGCACCCAATTTGTTAGGCCATTATGAGTTATGGTTTTTCCATGCAACCTTGTCGTTGGTGCTCTTTTTGTTGCTATGGGCACAACCAATGCAACTTCTACACTTTACTTCGGTGGCCATTGCGCCAACTGTCGACTACACACAGTACCGAAAGGCACAGAGACAAGCCGAAATCGCAAAGGGCCTGTTTTGGCCAGCTCAGTGTTTCCCCGCTAGGTGACATTCAGCTTGCGTGAGTCGCAAATACCACCGTTCACCATAAGCGCGAGCGAAAGAGAATGTAGAAAAGTAAGCCTGCCATTCATGCACACTCATGAAGTGTTGAGATACAAGACAACGTGCGTGTATTTGTATACACGGCTTGCACGTGACGTCATCGCACCATGCTGATGGTCATTCTTACTTGTTCTTCCCCCAAAAAGCAAATCAAGTCATTCCTACTTGTTCTTCCCCAAAAAGCACGGGTGTCCTGGTGATTCCTAATGTAACTAAGATAACGTAAGCAAACGCTCCTGAATGGGCTTTCAGGGCGAGGGGGCTCGCGGCGTACTGTGAACCTGCCGAGCACGCACGCTCAGGCGCTTCGTCTTCGCTCGCACATAGCACCTCCGGCCTCCGTGCTCGTGCCAGCACGTGCAGCCAGTGCAATGCACGCCGGCCCAATCAAGTTGCCCCTGAAACGGCCCTTCCAGAATGCCTGTAGGACCGCGTCGGCTTCGCCCCAACCACCGTGGCCCCAACTCACAGCTTGTGCGCAGCCTCCTCTGCGAGCCTCTTCTGCAGCTTTCGATTGTCCGGAGTGTCCGGTAGGATGAACTCCTCGGCCACGCAGCGGTCCCAGCTGGAACGCAAGGCGGGACGTCGTCGTGCGAAAAATCGGGCGGCATCGCGGCCTCTAGACAGAGCGTCACCTGCTGTTCCAGCCGCTGAAGTGGATCAGGTACTCGGGCATCTTGCGGCCGCGGTTGTCCTTCTCGACCACAAGCTCCAAGACCTGGCGGGGAAACGGGCACTCGTTCGAACTCTGAGCGGAGAGGCGACCACGACACCGCGGTCGACCGTTCGAGCGGCTCTGCGGCCCGGAGGTTTACCTTCGAGTCGTAGAGCACTTTGGCTTTGGAGGAGTCCGGTTCGTAGCAGAGAACTTTTTCTCCCTCGGTGAACTTGAACTTTACGCCGCGAGTGGAAACCATCTTGGCGATGGCGCCGGTGGGGAGGCAATTAGTGGATCTTTCGCACACGCTTCACTCGTTTGTTAACTACTCGCTTTGCCTTTCATTGTTTTGTTGTTGTTTTTCTCGAGAACAGAGGCGAAGCAAAACATCCAGCACCCTGATACAGCGCACAACCAAAACATAGCGGAATAACGGGTTTCGGGAAAGATAGCCTCGAACCCTTTTCCGACCGAAAACCCGAAAACCATAAAACGATCATTAAATAACCGCATCATTAAGATTGTATTGTGCGTTAATTTCAAATGAAAGACAAAATTGAAAGATAAAATGTTAATTAGACGATAATTGAGCTGGATTCACTTTTTCATATCCGGAGCAGACGGGGGCTGCTTCCTGTTTTCACGTAATGGCGGACAATGATCCGTTTTGAGATTGTATAAAAGAAAAGCGGAGACTTCTCACGAAGGATAACAGGCCACGGATTTGAATGGATACCATCAGGAAAATTACGTGTCTATGATGAACCGACCGTATGCCGCTTCAAAGGTGGGTCGCATCAGCTGATATTGTTGCTGGAACGTTATGTAGCAGAGGTTACCCGTCTCCAACGGTGGCTGGCAACCATTTTAGGCCTAAGGAGTACGTAAACATTTAATCGGCGAGATACGCGCAGTTCCCCGTTTTTTCCGGCTCAAAAGTGGACTCAATTTTTGCCAATTTTCCGCGCAGCAAGGTCGCCGCAGTGTTAGCACGGCCGTCCGCACGCACACACATGATATGTCACTGTTGCCTAGCCATCAACATTAGCGGTTAAGCCTAATACGGCGCTATGTGTATGGAAACATCGCTCGATTGCGGCCAAACTTCCCGCTTTCCCCCGCTTATGGGTCGGCCGCCGTGTCCGGCGGTCCCCTTGGACCCGCGTTCTCTTCTCGTCTGGGCAGTGAGTATAAGCAGGTCGCTTCGAAGGCCAACATGAAACTCGGGGGAGGAAGAGGCTCGCATCGCTAGACAGGGACGACCGTTTCCGCGCTCCCCCGTTGCCCAGCTGCCGAAGAGACCAGCGAGTTTCGCGGCGTGACTAGAACGAGGCACAAGTAACTCCGAACCATGCACCGCTTCATCTGAGAACCCAATTCGCGCCGGAAATCTACGGGCGCGACCGACGTGTTGCGCTGCGCGCCCAATCTCGCTCGCTCCGTGCCGCGGCAACCGCGGCAAGGGATGCTGTTTCGCACGCACGCTGCTTTCAGCACGCTAGTCGCCACGAGCTGAGACGATGTGACTGCTACGCATTGCCGACTCTGCATGATGTGGGAATCGCTCGGACGCAGGCGATGCTGCCACAGTCCTGAGCCCCGCACGATGCGTGCCTGAGCGAGCGCCGGTGTTCGAGCTAGCGGCCGAGGACGAGGAAGCAAAGAGACCAGGACCACCTCTCAAGACCCGTCCGTGGGCGACTGGGGGCCATGCCACCCTCGCCTCGGGTGGGGCATCCGACGTGAATGGTGCTCGCCACGACGGGACAACCTCACTGGTGAGTGAGGTGACTACTGCACGCGAAGCACGGGTGGGAGCTCTAGGTCAGGAACTTGGTCGGTGCATGTGGATGTCCTAATCGCGCACCCCGGGTAGGCCACAAAAAAGCTTGCGAGCCACTTGGGGCAAGCCAGTGCCAGAGGCGTATCATGTATTGAGTTAGGAAGTTGTCTGGCATGCTAGTTGCTGTGCTCACTTGTGTTGCTATCGAACAAAGTTATTAAGGTTATTAAGGAACTGCCCATAGACGCCACTTCCACGAGCAGTACTCTTCCTCCCACTAAGGTCCGTCGTTCCACGCAACACTGTTCTCTTTTGGGTGGAGGGATGGCTGCTATGACAACTACAGTTATGCAGGTTTTGAAGTGCAGAGTAGAGATGGCTCTTCACTGCACGTCTCCAACCAATACCTTTGAAACGCAGCCTCTATATAACGCTTCAAACGACGGGTGCTGGACCTAAATGAGGTTCCACAGTTGAGTTGATCTAATAATGTTGCAGTCTACTTTGGGATGAAACGAATATGGACAGATTGCCTGCTAAATGTACCGCATGAACGCAGCATTGTTGGAAAGCTGCAAGTTGAGGTTGTTGAATAGTGTTTTTGGTGCAGATCGCTTAATGACGGCCTCTGGGCTTCACAATGAGCCAGTGCAGCCAATTAGGTGCCATCCTCTGTATGGTTTTTGCTGGGCTTTGTTCAGGGTGGGCGCCCTAGACCAGCTATGGGTGATTTTTATTGCATTCTATCGGCCTGCCCTGATAGCTTGATGTTTACACTGCCGGGGATATTTGGTTGTCCAAGTAAGCTGGCGAGTGAAGCTGCTGCAACAGTTATGTGCCTTGGCCACTGGGTGCCATCAATTTCACAGAAGTTGCTAGCAGTTTGCTGTAACGTAAGATCTGCAGTAGCTCTGCTTCCAGAACAAGCTTTCTGCCTTCAATAACAGTTAGCCACCTTGTGAGCTTGCACTGCGAAACCACGATGAAAGGCAATAAACATGTGCTGGAGACAGGGCTTCTCTTGCAGATCTTATGTCCCAACAGACCATAGGTGCGGTGTGCGATACGACTTGGACGCTAACAAAGCGACTCCTGCACTGACGCTACTGTGACGTTGACCTCGAAATAACGGCCACTGTTGAGCCAGTGCTCACAAACAGTTACATTGCTTCTGACTAAGAGTGCATCCCCCCAAGTAAATACATTACATGAAATCGCGTATGGATGCCCACCCGTTTGCATGAGGATGAGACTGCAAAAGTTTATCAGAATTGACCAATATAGTCATATGACACGGGGACTGATACCGCAGATTGCAAACACGGGAGATTCGGTTTCACGGTGTGATAAACATGCAGGAACCCACTACGAACTCGATTGTCGAATGTACCCATACTGCAGACTGCATGGTTAATGCGATTCCCGTCAGACTTTGCGGGATGTCCTATGGGAGTAGGGGTTGGGGGGGGGGATGTTTTGGAAGTTTTAGTCAATGGATATTTAGCCATAAAAAAGGGGATGGGCGATATCTCGGGATTTTACTAATACCTTTGTTTTAACAGAAAGTGCATCTTGCAACTTGCGTGGCCTATCCAGGCAGTTACCAAAAAATTGTTTTATGTGAGTGCAGTGGCTTTTTAAGGGATGGTGTACTTACTTTGCTCCAAGCTAGCAGGTTGCAGTAACACATACGTTTCATCTACATACAGCTTATCGTGGTTTGTAGCAACATGGAAGGTGAAGAGGCTCCTCCCACAAGGCTCTTTGCCTACCATGATCGGTGGTATCCTCTCCAGCATTTGCTCTGCTAAAGCGGAAAGTGGGAGTGTTATGGGAGGGGCTTGCCCTGCTGTTTTTAACCTGCACTGTAGAAACATGCACTTCGAAAAAGCAGTGAAAATACATTGAATCTAGTAACGCATAGTTTTGGCATAACTTGGCAGAAGAGCAAAGCTGCAGCCTTTATCTGCCAATAAGAGCGGCCGAGAGCTATTGAACGACAATTTTGCACGAGGAGTGCGCTCCCACTGTATGTTGCCGCATGGTTCGCTCCGGCCTTTTGATTTGCTGGACCGTAGCTTTCGTCGTTCGCCATGTTGTAACAGAAGGGAGCATAGTGCCAGTGTCACCCCAGAAACGGCTCCTCACTTTTGGGAGTTGAGGTCTGTTCACATGTACACCATAGCACTACCTCAGCACTAACAGCGAGTGGTGGAAGAAGCGCCGACCTTGTCGATGCATTGCTGACTTTGCATTATTTTAGTAATACAATGCCGATACGGTGCTGCATCAGTTCTAAGTTAGTTAGGTATGAGTCATTGGCTGCACGAGTGCCATTCCTATCCTCCGTTTCACTTGAAGTTTGACCGCAGATGTCCCAATGAAGTCCACCAAGCAGTGCCAAAACTTCGCTTCACTCATTGCCTTTGAACTTTTGCAGTCACCGCCTCAACCAATTGCGCACACTGAATATGCCACAATCCTACGCTTTTCTGTCTAGGACTGGTCTAGCTAGTGATAGCACAACAAAGAAAGTGAGCGACTTGACGAGACACTTTCGCTGTTGCTTGATTGGCTCCGTCAGGTCATAGCACTGGCTGCGGTCGGACAAGTGAAATGGATGTAGCGCTGTAGTGTATGTGTGGACCGGCCTCCGAAGCTCCCTCGGGGGTGTGCATGTGCAGGCCAGCGGAGCGGGGCATCGCCTGACCCCGCCCCCGCCCCAGGCATGATGAATGGCGAGGGCCCCAGCGTGCCCATCACCACCCTGGCGGGCATCCAGAGCATCACGGAGCTGCTGCTGGAGCTGCCCCTGCCCAGTGCCCTGCCGGGCGCAAGCGCGCCCCGCTCTCTGCTGCCCCTCACCAGGCGGACGAGGTGCGGCGCGCCCTGGCGGCCCCCGGACCCCCGGCTGCTGCCCCCGCTGCTCGAAGCCCTGGCCAGGGTCGGGGGGGCCGACCACGTGGACCTCAAAGACGGGGGCGAGGGGTCCACCCCCACCAGGGCTCCTCCCCCTCCTCCAGCTGCTGGTGGCACGCGGCGTCTTCAAAGGCCCGCCCCCGTGGCAGCAGCAGGCAGCGCCCCCGGCCCAGCAGCGCGGCTACAGCCCGTCCCAACTGTGCTCCCGGCCGAGGGCGTGTCCATGGACGGCAGCCCCGGCGGGTTCTTCCCGGCCACGCCCTTCACCCCGCACCCACCTCCCTCCAGCCTGCACGACCACTCGGTGGCTGGCATCCTCGACGGGGCACCTTTCTCTCCCAAGGGCGGCCCCCGACGCCAGGCTTCTGCTCCAACGGGAATTGTGCGCCCACACGGACGGGCGTGGCAGTGTGCGCGAGCCCGCTGCAGACTGCGCCGCTCCCGTGTCAGCCGCCCGTGCAGTGCGGCGTCGTGCAGAGTGTGGCGGCAGCGTCGCCCGCATCCGCGGGACACACAAACAGTGTGATGCCTCCGGTGGCGAGTCCGCCGGCAACGGAAGTGGCCGCGCCAGTCTCGAGGGAAAGAATGCCTGTGAACAACGTCGACACAAGGGGGCCGCAGGGGGACGTCCTGAGCAGCGGCCGTCGCCACAGAAGGAGGCGCTCAAAGCCCCCGCCAACAAGAAGAAGGTGGTGAGGAACTCTGTCCGAGATAACAGCCGGCGGCTGTCGTCCTCCGAGGAAGAGGACGCCCAACATGCGCGCAGAAAGCCCCCCGCCCGCAAGACGAGGGAGAGTGTGGACGGCAAGGGGAAGACGACCGGGGACCGGCGCAACTCGCACAGAGTTCCCCGGGAGGAGAAGTCGAGCATGGACCTGTACGCGAGCTCGCTCAGCGAGAGGGTCAAGAACCGGCGGAGGACGCACCAGAAGGCCAAGTACGCCGAGATCGCCCGCGCACTCGCACCACAGCGGCAGTGAGCACTCTGCCTTTGAGCTGGAAGACGAGCCCAGCCACACACAGACAGCCCCGCCGCCCGTCCGTGAGAAGCCCAAGGCCAAGCCCAAGAAGCTGAAAAAGGAGCCCGCACCGGCGCCACTGTCTGCCGAGGAGCTCATGGAGAGCAACACGTACCAGCGCTTCTCGCGGACAGTGGAGGCCATCTTCGACTCGATGGAAGACCTGGACCTTACCCAAGAACTGGACGACGAGGTGGGCTGCCCGCCAGAAGCCCTTGTGCCAGCCCCTCTGCTGCGGGACCTCTGCAACGAAGCAGCCAAGTTGAAGATCCTGCAGGCGACCAACCAGGTGCCCCCGGAGCGCCTCGTCCGGCTCCTCTCCATCCTGGAGCGCAATGTGGTGGACGGGGCCAAGATTTGCCCTATGGAGCACGAGGACCAGGAGGACGACGAGGGGCGCCTGTGGGCCGAGTTGTCCATGGAGCGCATCACCCGGTCGGCCGACGCCTCCCTCACAGCCCTGTACGTTATGACGGCACCGCGCATGCCCAAGCGGGTCTTTCTCGAGGACATGATCGAGCGCATCGTGGGCTTCGCCAAGTTCCAGATTCAGAACACGGTGTATCCGGCCTTCGACCCGGTTTACCGGGTGGACTCGCGATCCAAGGAGGGCTACGTGGGCAGTGCGCGGCAGAAGCGGGCCCACGCACCCCAGAAGGTCCGGGAGCGCAACCTACTCCAGCTGTACAACAAGTTGCACGAGCTGGTTGGGCTGCTGGCCGAGCTGCTGGGGCTTCAGACACTTACGGACACGGTCATCCTGCAGGTGTCCACCCTTGGGGTGGGGCCTTTCTTTGTCGAAGGGGTCAGCGAGCTGCAGCTGCATGCCCTGCGCCTGCGTCACCACCATCTTTGCCCACTACGACAAACACCGGCAGCTCATCCTGGAAGACATCCTGGCGTCCATAGCCCGGCTGCCTACTTCCAAGCGCAGTCTGCGCAACTACCGCCTCAACTCGGAGGAGCACATCCAGATGCTGACGGCCCTCGTGCTCCAGCTCATACATAGCGTCGTAAAGCTACCTGAGGGGACAACGCCGGCCAAAGAGGAGGTCGCCGGAGCACAGCCCGCCGTCGCGGTGGACACGGATGTGCTCGTATTGACTTCGTACGATGCGGCCGTGCACACGGCGATCAACTTCCTGTCGGTGTTTCTACGCAAGTGTGGCACCAAAAACGAGGATATGGACTACAGGCCAGTGTTTGAGAACTTTGTCCAGGACCTGCTGAGCACGGTCAACAAGCCCGAGTGGCCCGCGTCGGAGCTCATCCTCAGCCTGCTGGGGCGTCTGCTGGTGCAGAACTTCAGCAACAAGTCCCTGGACATGTCCCTGCGGGTGGCCTCGCTCGACTACCTGGGCGTGGTGGCGGCCCGGCTGCGCAAGGACGCAGTCACCAGCCAGATCAAGAAAGAGACCATCAAAGACATCCTGCGTCAGATTGAGGAGGACGAGGAGGACGACCTTCCCCTGACGAGCCTCTCAAGGTCCAAGGGGAGGTCGGCCCCCAAGGCGAAGGACGAGACGCAGCTGCTGCAGAGGGCGCTGCTGCACTACCTCGATGCCAACCTGGACAGCGACCCCTCACTGCAGTTCTCGCGGCGCTTCTACGTGGCGCAGTGGTACAAGGACGCCATGGCCGAGGCCAAGGCCAAGAAGCCCAAGGAGTCCAAAGAGTCCAAAGAGCCCAAGAGAGCCTAAAGAGCCGAAGGAGGAAGGTCCCAAGGCACAGAAGGTGACCAACAGCCGGACAAGCAGAAACAAGGCCTCTAAGCGCAGATGTGAGGAGGAAGACGAGGAGGAAGACAAGCCTGCAGCGCCGCAGGAGACGGACGAGGAAGAGCAGTCCAAAATAGCAGCACTCGTTGAAGACCGTAAGAAGTTCTTGCTGCACATGGTCAAGCCTGCGGAAGCCGGCGGAACCCTCAAGTCCGAGCAGGGCACCCTGGACTACGCCACGGCCGAGCTCATCTCGCGGTTTCTGGCGTCGCGTCGACCCTTCTCGCAGAGCTTCGACGTCTACCTGACGCAGATCCTGCGGGTGCTGAGCGAGTCTGCGGTGGCGGTGCGCACCAAGGCCATGAAGTGCCTGACACTGGTGGTCGAGGCGGACCCTTCCATCCTGGGGCGCCCCGACATGAGGCAAGGGGTGCACGGGCGGCTGCTGGACCACTCGACGAGCGTGCGCGAGGCGGCCGTGGACCTGGTGGGGAAGTTCATCCTGGTCCGGCCCGAGCTGACCCACAAGTACTACGACATGCTCACAGACCGCATCCTGGACACCGGGGTAAGCGTGCGCAAGCGAGTCATAAAAATCCTCAAGGACGTGTGCCTGGAGCAGCCGGGCTTCGAGAAGATCCCGAGATTTGCGTCAAGATCATTGGCCGGGTGAACGACGAGGAAGGCATCAAGAAGCTGGTCGGAGAGGTCTTCCAGAGTATGTGGTTCACGCCACAGGCGAGCGAGGAGCGGCTGCTGCAGAAGGTGCGCCACATCACCCACGTGGTGGCGGCCTGCCGCGAGATGGGCCTTGACTGGTTCGAGCAGCTGCTGGGCAGCCTGCTCAAGGACAAGGAAGACGGGCAGCGGCGGGGGTGCTCGAGTCTTGCCGGCAGATCGTGGACTGCCTCGTGGAGCGGGTGCTCTGCCTGGAGGAGGGGGTGGGGGCAGCAGCCACCTGGTGGCCTGCCTGAGCACCCTGTACCTGTTCAGCCGCATCCGGCCCCAGCTGCTGGTGCGGCATGCCCAGACCATCCAGCCGTACCTGAGCATGCGCCTGTCAGGGCCCCAGGACTACCAGGTGCTGCAAAACGTGACTCGCTGCCTGGAGCTGGTGGTGCCCCTGATGGAGCACCCCAGCGAGGCCTTCCTGGCCCAGGTGGAGGAGGACCTGGCCAAGCAACTCATCCGGCACTCCCCGGTCATCCTGCCGGCCAGCGTGAGCTGCCTCAGCGCAGTGGTGAACCGGGTCACCCGCAACTACCCCCTGGTCCGCGACATGTTCCACAAGTTCTTCATGCTGCTGTGCCATTTGCGCCGGGAGCACCAAGAGGCGCCCCGTGGTCAAGCCCAGCCTCCAGCGCTGCCTCTACACCCTGGGGCTGCTGTGCCGCCACTTTGACCTCGAGCACCTGGAGGCGGCCCCGGTGCCGAAGAGACTGCTGCCGAAGAGGCGGCGGCCGAAGAGCCGCTGAAGCAGCGGGTCTTCGCGGCCATGCTGTACTTCACCGAGCATCCCGAGGAAGAGATCCGGCTGCGTGCCCTCACGGGGCTCGGGTTCATGCTGGTGCGGCAGCATGACCTAATGCTGGGGCCCGAGGTGCGGGAGCTGTACCGGCACCTGCTGGAGAGCCCCCTGGCGGCGCCCGTGGCCCGCGTCCAGGTGCTGAAGAACCTGACGGCCTACCTGATGGAGGAGGAGGCCAAGATGATCCAGCGGGACGCAGAGTGGAACAAGCTGTCCAAGGGGAGAACCTCAAGGAAATGGGGGACGTGTCCTCGGGCATGGCCAGCACCGTGGTCCAGGTCTACCTCAAGCACATCCTGGCCTCAGCCGCCAACCCGGCCCTGGCCGTGCGCAGGGCCGCCCTGCAGGTGAGTGCAGACACCTGCCTGCTTTGTCGGCTTTCGGGCATTTGCTTTTCATTACACGTTTTACTGTAGCTCGCAAATTTGACTTGCCAACTTGCACCCATTTCTTGTTGGGTGGTGACAAAAAGTTATATTGTAAAGCATTTTATTTCTTCAGTTATAGGTCACAACCAACATGTTTATTTGTATCATACACCCAGAAAGTGAAGCTCTATTTAGTTAGGTCAATAGACTGATTTCGCCAGCCAGTTACGTCAGGATAGATAGCTTCTTTACCAAAACTAATTTGAATGATCACTGACCTGCCTTGCCCGTAATAGTGAGATGAATGAATTTGGCACTTTGCCATCTGAGGGAAGTTAAGAGGAAAGGAATCCAGCTTCCCAATTGGCACTCTTGCCGCCACCACTCGAGACGAGCGATTTTCGCTGCAGCGCTTTGAGTCAGTTTCATTTCGCCTGCCCGAAGTGCATGCAAACTTTGTTTTTTACGATTCCATTGGTTTATTTGTTGTGCAGAGAGTTTGTTCGAGCACATGTTCGTCACACACTGTAGACTAGATAAAAACTAGTGATGGGCCAAACTATTGCCGAATCGAAAGTTCGGCGCCGAATCTTGGTATTTGGCAAAGCCGAACTTTTGCCAAACTTTTCAAAAGATTTGGCAAAAATACATTGTTACCAGACTTAACGTTGTTTGGTTTTTTCTGGCGAAAAAAGGTTTATGTTTTTCTTTCTTAACATAAATGCAACATGTAATGCATCTTGACAGTTATTCCTAAATAAGGTGATAATATACAAGATAATTCTATCGTTTTTCTGTGTTTACCTGCAATTTTAGTGACTCCTTGCAGAAGTGGCATGACAACAAGGTTGTGTAGAAGCGAGCGTGAACGAATCACGCTATGGGAGTTTGTTTTGAGGCATTATCAGCGCAAGCCTGCACATGTGTACATTGTTAAAATGAAGGCAAAAACGCTGCATTCTTGCTTTCTCTGGGAGTCACCGTTTTGTGCGCAAAAATGAATGCAACGGTTGCTGAGCCTTCACCAGAAGAGAGAATAATATTATTGTAAATACGCATGTTTTTCGATTTGAGTCACTTGACGTCAGCTTTGCATGAATGTGTGCGTCCCATATTCACGTCTCGTTTTTAATCTTCAAAATACCAGTTTCTGGTGTTAGGACACACACAAACGTTTAGGAAGATAGGGAGAGTAAAGTCCCGTTCACACACCTGCGACCTCTTAAACAGGGTGCCTTGGAACCTCTTAATATCCCTTACAACAAGAGGACACACTGGCGCCATCTATTGGGTAGCAGTGTAAACTTGGCGGTCCAGCATATTTTATCTTTCTCTCGCGCATTATCCTTTCTTTCTTGGCTCGAAAAACTGTTGTCAACGTTATAAACGAGCCTTTAAGAGGTTTCAACAGGTCTCGTCTCTCGGTCGTACTCGGTTGAAAGTGTGTGAACGGGCCTTTAGGAATGTCGGATGTGCAACGTCAAGCATTATGGTTCTGTGTTTCGTTCTATGCAGATACATGAAAATCACAAAATAACGCTATTTTGTTTTGGCATACACTACTTCCGAGCCGAAAACAGAATTGCTATAATTGCGAAAAGTGCTTTAATGTAATTGTCGGCCATTGTTTGAACTACCTCATTGCATCACTGGAAATGTCAATTGAAAATCGCATCATTCAGAATGAACCGCGTCATTTATCACTTGCACAGTGGACTGCGTAAATTACTGGTCGATCTTCTATTCTTCAGGCAAAAATATTGAAGAGAACCACACTCGTTCACAAACGCACAGTTACCGTGTTGCCTACTCCACACCGCGCCGTAACCGCTGGTTGCACTACACTGCACGATGGTAACCGCACAACTGCATGGCGTTCATTTGCAATCCATGGCCCCATAGCGTTCTCGCACGTGCGCAGACATTTGCCGAATCTTCGCCGAACTTTCCTTCAAGGGTTCGGCATTTGCTGAACTTTGCCTAACCTGGAGTTCGGCAGATTCGGTCCATTACTAATAAAAACCCTGACAGAAGTGGAGAGCTTTGAGAATTTCAGAAAGGTGCACCTGTCATATAGCTGCGGAGACAATGAAAAGTAGTTGTGGCTGCGTGAAGAGACCTGTCGTAAAAAATAAAGTTCAATTCAAGCACTAGGCAACAATTGCTGCTTAAACAACTGCTTAAAAATGGAGACAGGCTGCCTAAAAATGTAGTAAAAAGGCCCTACCGTACGTCCTCAGTAAGATCTGGTGCTATGGCTTCCTACCCCCCAAAGAGTCAACCCTTCCCTGCAATTTTGTGACAGAGGCATTGGTAACACACAATGCATTCTGTGTTGCTTCGTGGTGATGTTTCACAGATGAACTAAGTTGGTAGGAATCCAACGGTTCCCAGAGTGTCTTCGTAAGTTCCCTCCAAGCTCTCAGATTTCCTCGACCATGCCTCCCAGAGCAAAGAGTTTTTCCAGTTTAGGTACTATTTTAGCAGGCCTGAGCCACCCTTTGATGCATAACTAGGAGAAAAAAAGCTCCTTAGTATGCACACTTTGGTTTCCAAGGTATGTAAGCTTCTGTACTGCTTTATTGGATCAATGTCCAGACTGGGAGGGGTTCTTGAAGCCTGAAGGGTTTAAGACCCTCCCTACCCCCTCCTTCGTCCTAAATAACGAGGCAGCAGTGCTGGCTTTCTGCGTCATCTACCAGATGCCGGTGACAGATAGGGCACGAGCGGCCTTTGGCTGAGACTCGTGTTCGAGCCAAAGGCTGTCGCTTGCGCTCTTCCATTTCAAGCAGGGGTAAAGAGGGGCGCATGACGCGGCAAATCGTAAGTGCCGACATCGGTCGGTGGTCCGAAGAGAAATACCGAGTGACAGAAAAGAGGGAAAAGAAAGGCGACGATAAGTTGGGCGTGTTCGTTTTGCCACGAGTTGAGGTCACTAGAGTGCTTGTCAACTTTATTTTATACAATGCGTGGCACTGGTGATTTTGTGCACTAGTGCACATTACCACCTTTAATCTGCACAAAACAAGTGCAGATTAACCCTTTAGAGTCATGTGTCGGGTGACCCCCGACAAAAAAATAATCAGGTTCTGGTCAAATGTCGGGGCTCCCCGACAGGCCCATTTCTCCTTTGCGGTCAGGTGTCGGGCACGCCCGACAATTTCAACTTGCGCCATCTGTCATCGGGAATGTAAACTAGACTTTCTTAGTTTCTTTGCCCTCAGAAAGGTGCCGCAAGTGACGCTACACATTGTTTTTTTGCGAACGGGCGGGAATGTTGCACGCCCTTTTACGAGTTCAACATGGCAGCCTTTACTCCGTCCGCATTTTACGGAAAGGCTTGTGACTCAAGTAACAGTGAATGTGATTTTAGCGGAGAAGACACCTATGATCCAAAGGAGGCCTCTGAGATAGTCTCTGATGAGTCCTCAGAGAGTGACGGTGGCCCCACCGAGAGTGATGAGGAGACGTGTGCCGACGCCGTCGCTTCTTCATTCTGGACACCCTACTTGGATTCGCATCAAGATTTTGAAACTCACCGTTTTACAGTACAAAATCCAGTACAGTACAAAATCCAAAACGTTAAGTTTGAAGTCACTTGTTGCTAGCATCAATTTTGCATAAACTAATTCTGACCCGAGGGGCCAACAAGGGGAAAACTCGCATGACTCCAAAAGGTTAAAGGTAAAAAAGCAATAGATACAAACCTTAGGCCCGCTTCAGACGGGGCAATTTCTTTCAGCAACTTGACGTCGCAACAGGGCCGTCCGCGTACACACGCAGCAACCAATTGCTGCAATTTGCCATCATCATTAAATTGTATTTTTCTTGCACTATTTAGACACAGTTATAAATGTGTTTTTATGCATTTAAATTGCGTTGCGAATACTAAGGCATATTTCTGAAACAGTTTATTTCCAAAAACGATCAATTTCAAACCAGAACCCTAAGTCTTTAGTTGTCACCATCACCGGAACGGGGTGTCACATAAAAATATCGCGTCCCTGATTGGCTGCTGCTGCTTCAGACGTCTTCGAATTGCTCAGAGTTGCTAGTTTTTTCGAGCCTTACCCGATCTCAGCAATTCGTATCAATCTAGGGAAGAACCTGCCAGCAACTCTAAAATTGCCAAGAAAGTTGCCCCGTCTGAAGCAGGCCTTACGAGCGACGTTTTCCTGCTTCTTTGCGTATATCGAAGTGGCGCCAGCAATACAGTTATGTCGGGACTACCAGTGTCCGCATCTATGCCCCGCTGGTCCAAAGCGGCCGGAATGCATGGGACCTTTCCCTCTAGATTATTTTGTCTGCTGTCTGCACTCACCTGCAGAGGCGGCCCTGTGCACGGCCAGGGCCGTCCTTCAATGGATGAAGTTTTCTTCGTCAGAATGTACTCCAAGGGCTAAACTGCTTATTCGTTTCACTGAATGTTTGTGCACATATATTTGCTTTGCCGACTTCTTTCGTTGTTCCGCGTACAACCGTACGTTGGCCTTCAGAAGTTGGCCGGCTGTATCTCCAAAATAAATATCTTTCACTCTTTCATTTCAAGAGCGAGTTTAAACACAATGGCTAGGGGTGAGCCACGGAACACAAAGGTGCGGGACAGGGCGGTCGTTCACAAGGCGTGTGCCCCACCTGCAGGTCCTGCAGCTGGTGCTGGGCCAGGGCCTGGTGCACCCGGTGCAGATGGTGCCGCACCTGGCCTGCCTGGGCTCTGACGATGACAAGCTGCTGCGCAACAAGGCGGACCAGCTGCTGCAGGAACTGGAGAAGAAGTACCCGGGCTTTGTGCAGATGAAGGCCCTGGCCGGGGTGCGCCTCTCCTTCGACATGCATCGGGGGCCACGCCACGGGGACAGGGCCCCGTGCGGGGCTTCCGCTCAGAGGAGAGTCCCGTCAGCCGCAACGGCTTCCTCTACTCCGTGCTGAGGGGCACCCGCCAGAGCCGGAGGGCCTTCCTGCTGTCCCTGCTCAAGCTGTTCGACGAGCAGGCCCGGGCCCCACTGGCGGAGCTGCTCTATGCCGCCGACAACCTGGTCTACTTCCCGTACCAGGTGCAGGACGAGCCCCTGTTCGTCATGCACCACATCGACGTACTGCTGTCCGTGGCGGGCTCCAACCTGCTCCAGAGCTTCCGGGAGGCCCTGCTGCCCCGAGACGGCGCGAGGGTCGGCGAGGAGGAGGAAGAGGACGAGGACGAGGACCTCGACTCCCTGCTGGGGCGCGTCCCGGAGGACCTGACCCCGCTGGAGGAGAGCATGCAGGCGGCCCAGGGCTGCGTGCTGCTGCTGTTCGTCAAGCAGACCCTCAAGGACACCTACGGCTTCACGGACAGCCGCATCCAGCAGTACTCTCCCAACGAGGCGGCCAAGACGTACGAGCGGCCGCTCAACCGGCGCTCCGGAGTGCGCTTCCGGCCAGAACCCACCGTCCAGGCGCTGAAGGCGGAAGACGGCGAGCGGCCGGGACGGGAGGAGCTGGTGCGGCGCTACCTCGACTTCAAGCAGCTCATGCTCACCATCGACCCGGATGATGACGACGACGACGAGGCGGCTCCGAGGCCGGCGGTTGCAGCGTCCGCGGCGACGGTGGTGGGTGGTGGTGCGGAAGCAAACGTGGCGGTGCCGGACGTCGCCACCGCAACGACGGCGCCCGCGATCGCTATGCCCGTTGCCGCGGCGACAGCGTTGCCACGCCAGCGTCCGCCGGCGCCGCACGCCGGCGTGGCGACGTCACGCGGTAGGCCCTTGGGCCGGACTCCCTCCAAGGGCCTGGCAGCTGCCCTCCGTGGCGTGGCGGCCTCGGCGGACAAGGCCAAGAGAAAGCCCCGCAAGAAGCGGAAGCGCGTCATCTGTTCGGACGGTTCGAGCGACAACGAGGACAGTGACCCGTCGTTCTGCGGGGACTGATGCTGCCTCACGAGATGGGGTCCTTGTACAGTTCTCTGGGGAAAATGGGGGTAGGGTGGGGGGTGTCATCATCGTCACGGAGTCTATTTTGTAGCGTACGTGGACGGAAGTTCGCCCGTCGCCATCCTCTGTCCGGTGCATTGTTTTGTTCGTTCCGCCAGGGGACCATCGTCTGGGCGCGCCGCGACCTCCTAACTTATTTATTTTACGCAGCATTAGCTTCCCCCTGGCGCCGGCGAGCCGCCACCTCCTCTGTACATGTACACCACTTCATCGGTCACCTTCACGCAGCCGTGTACATAGGACGTCTCCTTTTCCCCCTTTTGTAGGGCCTCCCGCACGGGCAGCGGGAAGGATCTGTACAGAAGAGACGACGCAGTATTTTATTCCCCGGGGGTCGGTTCTCTCCCTCTTCTCCACCGTGCCGGTTCTTAAAAAAAATAAATCCTTCCGAAACGCAGTGGACAAGCGACGTGCCGCGAAAGAACCCGCCGCTTTTGTACAACAAAGGGTGTTTGGCCACCACGCAGGTTTCGGAGGGCTCCACGGAAACCGCAGAGTGTTTAGTTTTTCTTGTTTTAATGTTTTAAAATACGGAGTTTGGACTATTTATAATTTTTCCCCCATTTTTTATGTATATGACTTACTGACAACCATTAAAAAAAGAAAAAGCACTATTTGACATAAAACAGCAGAATGTCTCTTTGGTCTCTACCTGCGTAGCAAGATTTGCCTGGCGTGTGCAGCCGGAAATGAAGGACCTGCACGGAAGAAAGGGTATGGCATCGTGCGTAGGTGCAGCACCACCGCTGTGCTGTGCTACATCCATGCTTTTATCGCCGGTGAACGGAGCTTCTACAGGCGTAAAAGGACTTGCACTTAAAATTGTTGCACCTCTTTCTAGCCCACCCTGCCTAAGGCAAGGTATGTTTGCAGCCCGGTAAATAAGTTTAGTTGCCAAGAGCGATCTTTGTGGATCGCGAAGTGGCCCTGAGTAGCCACTCAAACCTTTTCATCAAACTGTTAAGAAGAGTTCTCTAGCATTTCTACTTCGGAACTAAATTCTGTTGACAGGCACACACTTTGCTTTTGAAGGCTAGTCGAGACATTTGCATGGGAGTGTGAGCAAAAGCTTCAGGATCACTTACAACCAAAGCCCCCTAATATGCCAGTGTTTGTCTCGCAAGTGGCGTCAAATTCACCGAAGCAAGAGGCCTGTGCTTTGGAAGCAAATGGTGGCGAAGCACTTGCTCGAGGCACATGTCTCGCGTATTCGTGCAACAATGGTTGTCGCTAATTGCGAGGAGTGCTAAGCATGAATTCAAAGGGGCTTTAACGTTGTAAGCAGCCAGAAACAAGCACAACACACTCGCAGTCAAACGCAAATGTGCGAACAAGCTTTTATTTTACGGTGCCCGTTTTTCGGAGCTGGTTTCCCCAGTCGTTCTGAAAAGAGGATCGCTTTGTCTCGATGGTGGGTGGGGCTGTGACCTGGGTGGTTCCTTCGAGACCCCGTGGTGCCTGCGTCTTTTCCGACACAAACCACGCAAGTGGCCAACTTCGGCGTCAGGTTAGCACAGTTGGGGCGACCTGGGGGGACGCCCCTTGGCCCGAACTCTGGCCCTGAAGTTGGCCTGCCGCCTCTTCTGGCGTCGATTCTCGGGCCGGGGCACGGTGAAGGTGATGCACTGCGGAGCAGACGTCCAAACATCGGGGTGGTGGCCGCATCAAGTTATGATGTACGCTAGAGGTTCAACTGGCGCTAGTGGGCTGTGGCAAATTGAAGCAGACAGCAAACAGTTGAAGATCGACTTCTGGTAATGCCCTTCTGTGCGAAAAAGCGAGTGCTTTTCTTTCTGCCCCTGATTATAAGGGCAAATATCACGAATACTTCGTATCTATAGGCAGCTAGGAACATTTCTCAGTCACGCAGACGAAATAATTGGTCAGTTAGGGCATTTTTATTGAACATTAGTGGCATTAAAAGCGCTGCTAAAACGGCATATATTTATGTGCACTGTCAGACACTGCTAGCACGAACACGACGTTGGCGCTTTCCAGCATGGGGGATATTGCGTGCCAAACGAACGAAGGACATCTAAAAAACTAAGAGAGACGGCAAGAACTACGCAGTAACACAAATCAGTAGCTCCCTGGGAGTGTAGATGACCAAAATGAATTGAAGATCAGATAATATAGACCAATTTGCAATAAATAAGTACTGCTTTTTTCTTTTCTACCCTGAATATGTGCGAAGATGCTCGAAATCTTTGAAAATAGGGAGAGGCCAGAGAACAGGGTGCCCAATAAAAGCCAACTGCCTGACAGGAAATGACAAAAAAATTACACCATCTTCCCGAGGGGAACTATGGGGTGATGCGGAGCATCGTGTTGGTTCCGAGGAAAGAGTCAGTTGCGTGCTGACGTCGAGAGATGGCGCCACAGAAACTTGGAACGCTCGCCGCTCGCCGTTTATATTTTTTCACACTTGAAGGAGAGGAGACTAGAGGAGGAGAGTTGCGCGGCGCGCGCGGTGTGAGGAGAAGCGAACGCACGCGCAGTGCACGCAGCTGGTAGAAGAGAGAGCGGAGAGAGTAACGCGCAGCTGTTGGAGAGAGGGAATTAGGAGAGTTGCGCGTGCGTATTGTGAGTGCGGACTACGACGCCGACGCCAACGCCACGGGACATAGACCCGAGCAAGAGATGCTCCGCATCTAAAGACAAACCTTTCATAGCCCACATACTTTATTCTTTACGTATCCAATGTTTGTTAACAGCTCGTAAAGATGCACGGCAGGGTCATTTTCATATAGTGACAAGACGGGCTTATTAGCAAGATAGAACCATCACCGAAATGCTGCCAAACCTTGAACACACTCTACATTCCTTTCAATTGCTATTTTGCTTAAAATAGTCTCTTGTTTTCACAGAGATTTGGACCTGAAACATAGGGAAGTTTAACGTCGTTCACTGGTAAAGAAAAATGCTCTAACTAAAACAAGTACACTTTTACAATGTTAATAAAGGTACGTACTATTCGGTACGACCCAAACAACAAAAGAAATCTACGTTGTATTCCGGCGAAGAGACAAAATGCAAGCGAGTTTTCCCATAGGAATGCACAGGAGCACCGCAAAAGTACTAGATTGGTTGTTGTCTGCTTCAATTTTCACCCCGGAAGTCGCATAAACACTAGTGCCAGTTGAACCTCTAGTGCACATTATAATAACTATGATTGGCCGTGCAGTTGGCATAGGGTTCAAGCGCAACTCTGCACGGATGCTGCTTCGAAGGGCTACTCTGGCGATTTTTTTAGCTACCACCAAATGACTAGTATATTTTCGAAATCCCCGGCCTTCCCCCTTCCCAGTACATGTTTAATATCGTGAAATTAAAAATATATATTGCGGAATTGGCCAATGAAAATGATGCCAGAATCAACATTCAAAGATACCCGCGGTTTTCAGTGCCACGACGTCAATGGCAGGCAGGCTTGCAGAATAAGCAGGCAGTCTAAAAGCGGAGTATGCCGAGCATTCGTTTTGTGCTACAGCGCGGGTGCTGGAGCAAGCTTCCAAAACATTAACTTGACCTCAAAACACAGCCTGTAATCAGTTGAGGACAAATTCTGAAGTCTAAAGAGTGAATGCCTGCCTGCTACTGGTGGTGCCACTTTTTCGTTGCCGATAGTACAGTGCTATCCACTCGCAACGATAATGAGAAACCCCGAAAATTCAATCGTTATGACCGGTTATCGTTGTGTCTGGACAAGAGACCGAGCAGGAAACTGATCGTTAAGAGTGGTACATCGTTATATGTGGTATTGTTACAAGTGGATTGCACTGTAGAGACTTCCAGTTTGACAAAAACCGGTGAGGACCAAAGTTGTAAACTCAATAACTTCACGAAAAAAAAAAAATATTTTAGTCTATTATCTGGGTTACTAGTACAGCTACGTTTGTTGGTGTGTTAGGTCAATTTTGAGGCAAATCGAGGACCAGGTCGAGCTGCCGCCATCTATCATGGAACACTTGACAATGCTATAAACAGCCATTTTTGATATGTACATTTGATCGCATATATAACCTCCGCTTGCTCGAGTGAAATGCAGTTCCAGGGCTACCCCATAAATGGCACCAGCGTGTTCTCTCGTCCTAAGAGATCACAATAACTCTGCTCTGAGGAAACGCAAGTATGTGAACGTGCCTTAAAACAAGACAGGAAGATGGGACTCACTGCACTGTCCGTCCTTTCTAAGCTGTACGAAAGACAGAGAGGTCGGCGGGCCGTCTGCAGAAGTTGCAAAAGGACCTGTGAGATGCGAGACTAAACCACCTCTTTCAACGGAAGAGGTGCCCCCGTCAGAGACTTGGCTCGGGGATTGTCTCGGTAGGAAACTTGAAGAGGAAAGAAGATGCCAGTAGGAGGGAAAGGGGAAAGCCTCTCTTTGCCAACTTGCGTGATGAACAATAAGCCACAACGGGGACAAAAGTGACCTCTCGGGAGCTGAATCCATGTCGCCGTTGCTCGATGGAGCTTACAGGATCTAAGGTTTTTACTCGAAGAATCACTCACGCTGCCATGCCCAAGCATCCTAGTACTGAAAAACCTTCAAACCGGAAATCCTTAAAGGGATGGATTGAGGAAACATTCCGTATGCTCCTGGCAAAGATGCAAAAGATGCAGCGGGGCGGTAAGTTGGTCTAGTCGGGGATCGTTGAACGTCGTGAAAGACTGCACTCAAAGGGACACAACAAGAGGAAAGAACGTACAAGCGTTTATGTCCCGTCACTTCAAGCGCCGTTTTCACGATGTTCAACGAGAGACGCAGTCGCGGCTGCGGAGTTGGCTCACTTGTTCGTCAAGAAAGTCCATGAGGCCTTTGGCTGAAATCCGGATGCCGGCTCCACGAACGTCTTCCCGAAGCTTTTGAAAGTCGATGGGCTGGAAGAGCGGTGCACCGGGAAAGGTAAGCGTGGGAAAGCCACCCGATGCGCAAGTGCCCCTAAGGCGCGAGCTCTCACCTCGTACGCCAGGAGCTTTTCGTACAGCTGGCCATTCCCGAGGAACCTCCGGAGCTCGAGCGTGGTGTCCGAGCCCTCCGCACCGTGGCTGGCACAGTCTTCGTCGCTGTCCGGATTCAATTCAAGAGAGGCGGACATTCGAGGGCACACTTTTATCGGCCGTCTCGCCAATGCCTGCCCCAAAGGGGGATCTCACACGCCGACGGTGGTTTCGGAACCACGCCGGCTACAACCTGTTGCATACGCAGCATGCTGCACATTTTTTGAGGCAACGGAAGTCCGCGCAGCTTCTCCGACTCGTTGTATTTGAGGCGAGGGACTTTGCCCTCCGAGGTGCTTTAAGTGGCGAGGCCAAAATGAAGTGCCAAGCGTAGATGCCTGACCATCCATTGGCACAACTTCGATAGAAAAGGTGAAACGAATGATGCAAAAACGACAAATGGAGGTCAGTTTCGCCCTTTTGTCCGTTCTTGTCTTCTTCCATTCTTTAATTTGTTGCCGTAAAGGCACACATAGCTAACCTTTTATCAAATTAGAGCCTCAACTCCTATGCTCCGTTTCATACTTAGTATACAACGCTGTCGAAGCTACTGGTACGAGCGCGTGGCTTTATTCATGGTTTCGTTTGCGCGAGAATGAGTGCAAATGATCTGCGATATCAAACCCTATGCTCGTGCCAGCAGCTCTAACGGCGTTGTACACCCAAGTATGAAGCACGGTAAACAGCACAACAGCGAAATCCCAGCAAGGAGAAGATTAGTGTCTTCTGTCCCTTAGCTCTGACCTAACCGCGCGTGCGGCACAAGGCTCGGTGCCGATGCAGAAAAGCGTTTGCCCCCCCCGGAAAGACACTTTAATGGTTTTCGCACAATTTGGAGGAAAGTACTTGAACGATACCAGCTAATAGCCTTTCTATTAAGTACTTGCTTCGTGCACACACCGGGCTATGCACATAGCTTGAAGGCAGCAAGCTTCACTGCCACAAGAAAGTAGGCTGACTATCGTCCCACTACTGAGCGTTTCAGTAACCTTGTGGCCATCCCAAACACCGTGACCCAGCATTTCCGGCAACAGTGCCAAGCAGTCGAAGAGTGCAGCAAATCGGACGAGGTGAATCGGACGAATAGGCAAAAAGACTAGAAACAGCTAAGTACATACAGAAAACCATTCGTTTATTTCTCGAACTCGTCGCGAGTGCGGCGAGGTGTCCCAGTCTGGGCTCTCGCAACTCGTCGGGTTCCCGCTCGTTCGTTCGAGAACTCCCTGCGGTGGCAGAGAGCGTGCGGTCCGGTGTTCGGCGCCGTTACCTGGACGAGATGGGGAGTGTGCCGGCCGTGCCGTCCCCTTCGGCTGCTCCGTCGGACTGTGCCCCCCACCTCGAGGGCTTCCTCCGACCGTTGGCACTGTCACTTGGGGCCTCCTGCTGAGAATAGGCTGGAGGCACTCTTCCCGGAGTTTCTGGAACCACTGCAACAAAAGTGACACATTTTTTGTAGTCAACCACACTAGCGACATAAAAAGCGGTTATCAAGTTACCCAAAGTGAACACATTTTCGGAATACCCAGGATTTACTCTTCCCAGTATGCTGTTTATTATCCCTAAAGTCAAGACGGCTATTGAGCAAACGGCAAATGAAGGTGGTGCCAAAACCAACATTCACGTTTTCCCGCACTATCCAGTGCAGTGATGTCCCATGTCGCATAACCTGCAAGACGAGCAGGCAGTCTTGAAACGGTATTTTGCGCATCTTTTCTCGTCTTGCTGGCGTGAGCTTTACCAGCATTCATTTTACACCATCAAACTTCTTTTAACCTGTCGGGAACACGCCTTTATGTCCCCATAGTGCCCCATATTACGACACCAGGACTTGTTTGCTTGAAGCGCTAATCGCGGTTAAAGTTAGCCGCAGTACCTAGGAGAGGGATTTTGAAATCACGTGACTGGCTCGGTAGGGATGCGGGGAAACATGGCGGTGCCCCAGTGAGTGAGCACCGCTCGCTTTGGAATTAATGTCTTTGTAGCTGCAATATCGGGCTCGTTAATCAGCAATGAATGGTGCAGGAGGCTTTCGCTTTGCCTTACCTCACTTAAATCGCAAAGCATGAGCAATGACCTCGCCGCAATTTTCAGATAGTATTTTGATTCTGGCCATTCCTAAGCCTAGATGAACGCAATAATTGTCGGCATGGCAACGTCTTTGAAAAGTGGATTGCCTTGACTCAATCGGTCGGCTATTTATAGCACACAAAAGCAGACAGCGTGTCAATAGACCTTTTTCTAAATTTCCCAAACACCGAGGTGCATGCTACGAGTGTAGTTACAAGCGTTGCACGTGCTGGCGTCTGCAGTAATAATTGTTCTAAAGCAAAAAGTCTAAAACAAATTCTGCCTAGCACGCGCGTTCGTTAAAGCCTTATTATGATTATTTACTTTGAATCTTTTACAAGAGCAATGCCAGCGCGTGCAGACCGTAGAATTATACTTCCAGCGCTCTCTTCGATGCTTGGGTAATTTAGAAAAAGGTCTAATGGGACGCTGTCTGCTTTTGTGTGCTATCAATACCCGGCCGATTGAGTCAAGGCAATCCACTTTCCAAAGATGTTGCCATGCCGACACTTTTCGCATTCATTTAGGCTTAGGAATGGCCAGAGTCGAAAGACTATCTAAAAAATGCGGCGAGGTCATTGCTCATGCTTTGCGATTTAAGTGAGGTAAGGCAGAGAGAAAGTCTCCTGCACCATTCGTTGCTGACTAACGCGCCCGATATTGCAGCTCAACGACATATTAGTTCCAAAGCGAGCGACACTCACTCACCGGGGCACCGCCATGTTTTCCCGCATCCCTACCGAGCCAGTCACCTGATTTCAAAATCCCTCTCCTAGGTACTGCGGCTAACTTTAGCCGCGGTTAGCGCTTCGAGCAAACGGGCCCTGGGCTGGTTTGCTCATCTTGCGGCCGCGGCCGCGGTCTGCGGTAGAGAGTTTTCTGTCACCTGACCAGCTCCATGGGGACAAGGAAGTACCTAGCGTCCCTGCCTAATGGCGGAGAAATCCGTGTCGCTTCAAGCACAAAAGCCTAATTTCGCTCGCAGAGACTGACTGCAGGAACTTTTAACTGGAGTCCAATTGACCACCCCATTATACTGTAGGAGCGGAAGAGTAAAGTTACGGCCAGGGAGGGTAAATATATGCCAAATTAAGGAAAAAACCATGCGAGATAAAAGCGGTGACAGTATATTTATATACCTCCGTTAGCGCCGGCGGCTCGCGCCTTCTGCTGTGGTCAAGAGGTTCGAGCGCCGGTACTTGGCGTCGTGGCGTGGAAGTTCCAAGTTCAAATCGTGCTAAGAACTTTTTTTTTTTTTTTTTTTTGTATTTTGGGCATGTTTTATTTTTTAACTGTGATCCTTTTTACGAATCACCCACTTGCACTACTGCGCCTTACACTGTTTTTACTGTTAGTCCCACCAGTTCAATCGAAACACTGGGAAGAAAAAAAAAAGATCAAGGCAAGTTAACGCGCTAATACAATCGTTTCATAATGTTCATTAAAAGGAAACCAAGGTAACAGCATCGGTATAGCTTTCACACAAGCGGAGCCAAAACAAGCATCCTTTCCCAGCAACTGCAATTTTATGTGTTTTTAAATATACGACGCCCTTGCTACGACTCCTTTCAATAACAGGAGACGCCTATTTAGTACTAAAAAAAAACTGCAGTTGTGACAATCTAAAAAAAAAACTTCCACAAAATAAGCAAAAAGAAATAAAGACTAGCAGCTGTGAATGCATTGATTGAGGCGAAATCCTACAGGCAAGGCAGCAAGTCAAACGTCTAAGAAAGTAGTAAAACCGAAATAAAAGAGATCATACTTTCACTTGCATGGAATGTGGTAAAAGGTATATTTTTACTTTTACATTTTGCTGTGGCAATCATTTTGTAATGTTAACACATTACTTGGTGATTTTTAGTTAGAATAGCAGACGATCACAACCGAATGCAGAAATGAATCAGGCGTCGACATCGCAAACCATCTCTCTAACGCAAACACCTAAAATGACTTTAGATCAACAAATGGAATTAATTAGAGCAGTTGGAAAATGGAAACGACAAATTCTTGAGAAAGTCAGCAGCACAGTTGTTTGGCGAACGAAGAGACGGGCATGGGAAGATATTGCCAGCTTTTCGCAAAGTGTACAGCAGATGCAGGAGGCGTGGCGGAAGTTGGTAAAGAAAGTCAGAGACATGTATGCGCTCTTCCGAGGTCATGAACAACGAACTGGTGAGTCAGAACTACCCGCCGAATGATTTTATAGAGCTCATAGGGCCTTGTCTACATTCTTAATAAAAGTGCAGTAAAATACAAGAAAAAAAAAAGTTTCCGGTGCGATTTGAACTTGGGACTTCTACGCCGCGACGTCAAGTACCAGCGCTCTAACCTCTCCGACCACAGCAGAAGGCGCAAGCCGCCGGCGCTGGCGGAAGTATATAAATATACTGCCACCGCTTTTATCTCGCGTGGTTTTTTCTTTATTTTGGTTCATATTTACCCTCCCTGGCTGTAACTTTACCTGCTGCTCCTACAGTATAAAGGGGCGGCCAATCAGACTCCAGTTGAAAGACCCTGCAGTCAGTTTCTGTGAGCCGAAATTAGGCTTTTGTGCTTGAAGCGATACGGATTTCTCCGCCATTAGGGCAGGGACACTAGGTACTTCCTTGTCCCCATGGAGCTGGTCACGTGACTAGAAAAATCCCTCTTGGCCGCAGCGCGGCGTCTACAAGATGAGCAAACCGGCCCTGGTGTCACGTTTTCGGTGTTGCCAGTACAGTCTCTAAGCCTCTAAAACCAGAATTTGATACTTCAATTGTGAGAAAAAAAGAGAAAATAAATAATAATTTTGGAGAGATTTAAAGGAAAAAAAATTCTGACTTGGAATTTGGGTTACTAGGTGTACCTATTCTCACGACAAGATAAGACACTGATGTCACCTGTCGGGTGGAATGCTTCACATCCGCGTATATTTTATGCATCCTTCTTTCACTGTGAACTTGGATGAACCCCGACGAGGTAATATGAGAGCATTTCTCGTATTTATCGCTCAATTCCGACCTCGCAAATACCGAAAAACCTTCAGTCTAGTTATACACAAATTAAAAGGGTCCCGGCGCTGCCCGATAGCAGATGGCGCCAGTGTGTTACTGTGGCTATAGAATGTCGCCTCGTCGGGCACCAACCGAGGCATTGAAATGTTTCGCGAGCTACCGAACTGTTCGAGCCAAACGCAAAAAGGCCCACACGTCAAATTCACAGCGGTTCGGCACTAGCTCGGGGCACCGCAAGCAGCATACTGCGGACCGGAGGCACCGGCAATTGTCCCCGACTCTCTGCCGACCATCTCCCAACTTCGGGCGGGCGCTTGCTTTGATGCCCTCGGCCGAGTTACGACGCCCACAAAGGCACGGTGCCCGGAGCTCGTCTCCGACCGGTGCGTTTACCGCATCCTGAAAAGCAGTCTCTCGATTTCCGCCCGACGAAGTAATAAAAGCGTCGCATTGTTGCTTGTGATCCTGGCGGTTGCACAGCGGCAGAGGCGGACGCAGCAAACGCCCATTGGGATGTCGCTAGCAGACGACAGTCGGCGGAAACCCAAGCAGACGAGAGATGGGACACTGCGATGACAGCGAACCTTACCTTCTTCGCCCGCATTTCTACGAACAACTGCCAGGATCATGACGTTTGACAGCATACGACTCTCCCGAGACGCAAACTGTTGCCATTTCGGAACCACCTTCGAGACACGAGAAGGATGGGATGCTGAATGCAGCAGTCAAAGACGCGTTGCGGGCATTGAGCATAACCGAGAGGAGTCTCACAGGGGTGCGTCTGGTCGTAGATATGTTGAAGGATGTTGACCGCCTGTTTCCTGGGGAAGCGGCGCACTCCGAACTGGCTCAGGTGCCCCGCCAGCTCCGGTGTGCGCATTGTCCCGTAGTCCGGCAGTGGGGTCACCGGAGTGGGAGGCGCTGTCGGGTGCTGCCGCTCTCGCCTGACACCAGCCGTCGGGGTGCGGGAGACCTCGGCCGGCCCTGCACGGTCGTTGCAGCCCACTTATCGTCGAGTTGGTACCCACGTTAAGAGAGATCGCCCCAAGTGTCCCTGAGCTCTCGGATATACTGGAATCCACTGTTTTCTTGTATCTGATCGCCATATTTTCCCGATTCTAACGAGTATGGTCTGCGGACTACACGTGGTTAAAACCTCAAATTTTATGTGGTGCAGGCTCACATTGTCGTTGATGAGGCTCCTCTCTAGACAAGCCCTCTATTCACGACTCCAGTGAACTATAGGGGTGCGCTGGTCAGGCAAAATGGCAGACGGAAGGAGGTTGTTCTCTTGCACTGCAGCATAAAATTGGTGCTACATATAAAAGCAGAGCAATTTTTTGACGGTAGGAATTTTCTTCTAGTCAGAAGCAAATTGTTGTGTGTATGTTTATACAGCCTAGAACTTGGTCTGCCTCAATGGGCGACGAGTCTTACAGCTGCAGATGAGAAATTTAGCCAGTGCAGTACAACCGCTAGCCTGGGGTCTTTTAACGTGCACCAGGCAGTAGTGATACACGGCTGCACGCCGGTACAATACTCATCCAGATCAAAGTTGGCAGGTGTGGGGATTGATCCCAGGATCCCTGGGTTCTGCAGTGCGAGCTTTCGCTGTACGTGCTCCAAGCTGGTCTGCGCTAGCCCACTCGGCCACCCTTCTTCTAGTCAGTGCATAGGGATGGCACGGCGGAAGCATAAAAATAATCACAAGAAACAATGTTTGTTTCTATGCTGCCTACGAGAACCAAGCAGCGATAGCAGACGACAGAGTCGAAACGACCTCCTCTTTTGAGCTTCTCGGCGTTACTGCTACGCGGTGTCGATTTCGCTGGAGTCGCCAATAGCTGTCAAAAAACATAACTTATGATTCTGAAATAAAAAAATTGTTGCAGCTTTGTTCATTCGACTAAACGCAATGAAATGTGGTAGCTTCACAGGAACATCATTAGTGAAAACAATTACGAAAGGAAATGGTACGGTCATGAAATAGTTGTAATACTATTTCATCACACTGACATAGTCCTCAATGTAATACACATTGAGGACTATGTAAAAAAACATCTAGGTCGACCTCTAGGAAAACGTCAAGAACGACATCGAGGACGGCATCTAGGAAGATCTCTAGGACGACCTCAAGGACGACATCAAAAATGACGTCTAGGACGACCGCAAGACTATGTCTTTGACGTCGTCTTCAAGGACGACCTCTAGGACAATCTCAAGGACGTTGGGTCACGTCAGCTTCTGGTGCTTACGCGACTGGCGCTTACACAACCAGAGCTTATACGACCAGCGCTTATGCAACCAGGGCTTACAAGAGTGATGCTCAACAGCTTACGTGACCGGCACATCAGCCAAGGGTGCTTGAGCCACGGGCACTTCAGCCAATGGCACTTCAAGCATGTCGCTTCAGCCACGAGCACTTCAGTCACGAGCACATCAGCCACGGGAATTTCGTGATCTCAAATACACAACCTTGAGCATAGTCGAACCAATCAAGCTACCGCTTAAAAAAAACTGGTCTTTGCATGATGGGCATTACTTCAACTGATCGATCGTAATAAGCCATGGAGGCGAGATGACAGAGACGTATGGTTAACCGGACACTTGGTAAATAAACTCGTGTAGAACTGTACACTTCTGGTCAAGCACGTGCGTGCTCAAACTCCTACTCAATTTGCTGAATACAATCTGGTAAGCCAACATCCCTGACAGAGGACACAAAGATTGGCTGAATGGCACATGACCATGAAGGGTGCGAGCATTTAACAAGAATACGCAAAGACTGCAAACCCTGACCGGCGCCTTTAGGAGACGCGAGTTATATTCAGCCTTCTTCGTTTGCGGCAGAATGACTGACTACACTGGAACCTGCAGCATGGGACCATGGCACTCCCTTTCAACAGGACAGACAGTGTGGCAAGGAATGTTTGCGTACCTGCTCCGAGGAACGGAACGTGCTCCACAAGATACTCTTCTTCCGCTGGCCGCTCCTCGCCCGACGCACTTTCGTCGTCGGAGTACGAGAAGCTGCCGCCCGTCTTGGTCGCAACTGGCGACGGTGCGGGTGCGTCGGCGGTAACCCCCAGACCGTCGTTGTCGAAACCATCCCAAACGCTGTCCCAGACGCCCTCGCCGTTTTCCGAACCTTCGCCGTCTGTTCCCGAACGCGGGCAGTCTGCGACGTCCTCTTCCATCTTTTCCGAGTCGTCTTCCGAGCTCCTCGACTCGCCAAAGAGGTCTGGAGAACTCCCGTCCTCTTCCCGGCCTTCTCCTGGCATGGCGCCGACATCTCGCCGAGGGGAGACCTCGGGGCTCTCTTTGGACGGCGACTCACATCCGTAGACGTCGGTCCAACGCCGGTCGTCTCGGGACTGGATTGGACTGGCGGTCATTGGCACGGTCGCTGCGTACTGACTCCTTGGGTCCGACGACTTGAGTGGCGAGGACTGACGCGGCGTCGTTCTTTCAGGAGCGGAGGTCGTTCTGAGCACGTCTAACGCGGAAAGCAACTCGTCGGCCTGGACGGTGCACGGAGAGCAAGTGCCAAGTCGTGTTTCTCGCAGCGTTTCGAGGCTTTCTTGTTGGGACGTGCCTGGAAGATACGACACCCTCGTAAGTCCCTTTCGTTGGCCGCAGACTTAGCGATTCACACTACAGTGACATGAATGGTCTCTGTCAGTTTAGAGTCCATTACTCCATTTGCAGCAGCAAAAGAAAACCTCTGGAGTCGGGGCATTTCGTTCCTTAAGGGGATACACACCCCTGGGAGTGTCAACTTTTGAACCCTTGGCTTAAAATTAATTAAATTTACAGGGTAGGCTGTTGGTCATGCTAGAGGGTGCATGACAAACTTTCAGGTCTGTCGGTTAAGTGGGAAGGAAATTAGGGCACCTTCTATCAGCAACACCCCTACATTGTTTAGTTAATCTATCGTCGGAAAACTATCACAATATTCAAGATTTTTATTCGCTAGATATGTAGCAGAATGCCTAGGAGGTGCACCTATGGAAAGTTTTTTTGTAAAAAGTCATTGATTTCTATCAATTTTCTCTTCTGCAAAATTGGTCAACTTTTTGGTCTTCTGTGTCTCCGACAAAATGACAACATTTTTTATAAAAGACATCCGTAAAGTGACAAACAAACTCCATAGGCGCATTCCTTATTAAATTTTAGTCAGGAAAAGTGAAGAACGAGCCTTCCCTGTATTGCCATTATCAAACGATAGATTGACTAAAATGGAATTTATACCAAAAGGTGGAACAGAGAGAAATGTGTTCAAAGTGCTCCGAATTCTACCTTCTCTTTAGCTTCGGTGGACAAGAAAATAATTTATAAAAAAATCAGCAGAACCCATCCTTTGGGAATGATTATCTACGTTAATGCGAATAGCATCAAACGGTGCGGAGTTATGCGTGTTCGTCAGGTGGCCGGCACACTCTAGATACGCCAGCCCACTCTTGAGGCGATTCTAAATTTGTTGACACTTTCACAGCCCTGCGCACGATCTCCGCAGCCCAGCACGTGCGTTTGTGTCACTTAGGAAGGCGAGCAAAGCACGCGCCATACGCACAAACACTCAAAATGGTACCGACCAGACTTTCTGGCGTCTCAGCTAGTCTCAACCAACGGTACTCTAAACGGTTGTTTATATCTTTACTATAGGACGCGCTTTACAGCGCTGTCACAGCTACCGGTGCGCGCGCGTTCCATGCACGAGGGCTCATTCCGCTCTCGTGAGGCTGAGCACGGCCGCACATCACCCTCTCCCGAGCGCGGGAGAGGGTGAGCTAGCGGCCGTGCTCAGCCTCACGGGAGCGGATGAGGCCCTCGTGCATGGAACGCGCGCGCACCGGTAGCTGTGACAGCGCTGTAAGCGCGTCTATGGTAAGATATAAACAACCGTTTAGAGTGCGTTGAATGACTGCCTTCATAGCTCTGTGGTTAGCGCGTCTGCCTGCTGATCAAAGGGTCAACGGTTCGAATCCCAGCCGGCGCCGGTCTTTTTGTATTTATTTATCGACCCGCGGCGTAAGAGGTTAGATAGCCAGATAGATACATAGACGAAAAGTGCGTGAAGTATCCAAAGAATGCTATTCGCATTAAAATTAACTATGCAGTGTAAACTAGTAAATATTTCTGGGAATACTCTCTGGATGTAGATGGATGTAAATATGTAATTTTTCAAAATCAATGTTTTTTGTAGAATTTGTTTTTCTCTGGGTAGTGTCCCCCTTAAAAACCGAAAGAACATTGCGTCTACACTAATTCGTTCGACAGAACGATATCTCTGTGCTGTAAGGCATTGGGCTCTTTTACCAATCACAGAGATTGGCTACTGGCGTGCTCCGTGGGAAATCAATCGTGCAGGCTTTGTTCAGATATAGTGTATCCCCTAGTAGAGTCATTACTGAAGTAGTAATATGAGCTGCACTCGCAAATCAAGCTAGGCAGTGCATCCTGCACATACCTTGGTGCAGCAGGCTTAGCTAAATCGACCGCACCTGATAAGTATAGTTTTTTCAAGGCGAATGCGCAAAGCGCAGTCACCTCAAGACCGCACAAAGCGGCCTCGAGAGGAAAGGCGACGAAGAGCGCTCACCGCCTCTCGAGCGCTGACTGGCCGCAAACTCGTAGACGGTGTCCAGGGCATCCTCTCCGTCGCTTGGCTCTCCCGTCACGGCGGGGGGCGGCCCCTCCCCCTCCCACAGGGTGGCCAGGATGTCGGCCAGGCTCGAGTCTGGGTCCACCTCCTCCTCCCCCTCGGGGAAGCGGCCCTTCAGCTCCTCGCACAGGTCGCTCATGTCGTACCTGCGTGGTCCGCTCCGCCATTGAGCAACCCCCCGGTCCACATTCCCCAGTTTTCTCTCGCGCTCCACAGACACTTGTTTCTTGGTTGCCGGTGGCCTACGCTCTGCTTCATGGAAAGTTCATTTTTAGATGCGGGAGCATCTTTTGCTCGGGTCTATGTCCCGCAGCGCGGCGTTGGCGTCGTAGTCCGCACTCACACTACGCATGCGCAACTCTCCTCCTTCCCTCTCTCCAACAGCTGCGCGTTACTCTCTCTGCTCTGTCTCTCTACCAGCTGCGTGCACTTCGCGTGCGTTCGTTTCTACTAACACCGCGCGCACGTGCAACTCTCCTCCTCCGGGGAACGCGCGCAGCACGTTCCCCCGAAGGAGTAAAAGGAGGATAGTTTTGGCCGCGCGGGTCGCAGCGCCACGCCAGGGCTTTCCAGTGGGGTGGGCTTTCCCCGCAACTCTGCGGCTGTCGTCTGCTAGCTGTTTCTCGGCTGCTCCCGTCCGCCGCAGCCCAAATCCGGCCGGCCAAAAGGAATCAGTCAAGAAGGGAATAAATTAATTACGATCCGCGATGCTCCGCATCACCCCATGGTTCCCCTCGGGAAGATGGTGTAATTCTTTTTTTACAAACATGTCCTCCAAGCACTTATAAAATATGTATATGTCTTTTTAGGGACCTTGGTGTCCCTTTAAAGGGACACTGACAGGGTGTTTATGCTCGCCGAGGTTTTTAATTGTACATGACATATGAGAGCCCAACTACCCAGAACACAATTTGCGACTCGAAATTCGGTTTCTTTCCGCCCGAAAACCGCCGATCAAGAACTGGCCGGTTCGAGTCTCGCTCACTCTCTTTTCCGTGGTCACGGGCCGTTTTCTAAGGTATCGATGCGACCACCAAATTTAATGAAAGTCGTTGGTCACTGAAGGCACACACTCAATATTAAAAATAGAAAAAAATATGAAACCCATTTTTTGTGGCTTCTAAAAAGCTGCAAATACGTTGATTGAAAAAAAAGTTCCACAGAGAACCGGAAGCATTCTGTGCATGCGTCGTTTCGCGTATCGTGGGACTCGCGGGGACGGCGATGGCAGCGGACGACGGGCGTGGGACCTCTACTTCAGAACTGTCGTTCGCGGTACCGGCGAATTCTGCCTGCCTTTAAAAGAGAAATTTGGGACTGATCAAAAGAATTGGTATTCATCCCGTACGACACGCCCGACCACCAAGCCGATTTGCACGAAGACGTCGCCGAGCCGTCGCTCCCTTCTCGTGGCTGAAGACATCGCTCGCGCAAACTTCAAGCACGACGTGTCTACTTCGAGTTGAATATGCACGCGTACGATTTCTTTACTAGGTGCGAATGTCGCCAATGCGTGGTGCTTCCCGACTTCGACCCGGGAGTGCTTTTGCTGGAGGGAAATCGGCAGCAAACTTTCCAACTTACAGTTTACCGGCTGAATTATTACTAAGGAAAGAGATCCCCCTGTAACGAGATTCCCTAGTAGCTCAGTGGGAACGACGTCCGCTTCACACGCGGCAGGACCGGGTTCAATCCCCAGTAATGGCGTTTTTTTTTTTTTCTTTTTCAAACATTTTTTGATGTTTACATTTTTTTTTTTTACAATTATCACTGAAGAAACAAACAAAAAATAACAAACAAATGTTGTGGACGAAACGTCGCTGAATTAAATGGGATGGGATTTCCTTTTTGACACCTGCGAACTCAATGAAATCACTTTCCACAAAATGCAAGGAGCATATAAATCAGGTAGCGTCCGCTTTCCGAGGTGCCCGTAAATGTTCTACAGGAATTGCAGCCAGCCATTGGTCCCGATCCCGTTGATCTTTCGGAAACTCTGTCGCACAATGCCACTTTTTTTCGGACGCAGGACATGTGAGCCAGCTCTTCACGCAACATCTTGGGTGTATTCTTTTCGGAGCCGATCATGAAAATTAACCACGGGCACTCACTACTCATCTCCAACTCCTCAATGTACAAAACAACTCATCTTGGAGTACAGAACAGCGAGCGGAACAAACATAACTGCAAAAGAATCGCAAACAGTTCCCGCTACGCCGCGTGTCGTCTGCTACGCAGAGGGGGAAAAAAAGAAAAAAAAAAAGCGCACGGTCGGGTGTAGCCACGTGACTTCCGCCACTCTCTCCTCTCCACTCCTCCGACCTCCGTGCGCGGGTTTCGGTTTCGGTTTCGAGCAGTTGCGTCTTTTGGCTTTATTAAAAAAATACGCTACTCTGTTGCAAAAATATAATTAGGTAGTCCTCGACACCTAAAATGCCTGGCAAAAAAAAAAAAAAATTTTGGTGTCAGTGTCCTTTAATTCAGCACTGCTCATGCAGAAAAAGAAACAAACCATAGTAGGTCGCCTCTCCGACCCTTGGAGAAGTCGGTCCCTGGAGGACTGTGGACATGATGACCATGGTGAACGGAGAGAGAGGAGCCTGAACAAGGCCAGCCAAGCCGACGAAAGTTGGCTCAGACTACGCGCTTATCGTGGCAGGGGCACTGTAGCCATAGGGGCCTTCGTACAAGGTTGCGTGCACGAACAAGGACAGTTTCTCGAGTGGCTCCCATCAGCCTCCTACTACCTCTAGACAAGCTGTGCCATCTGATGGCATTTCTCAAAAATATACGAACGAACCTTCCACCATACTTGTACCATGGCAAGGCACCGCTGTTCAGGCACCTTTCTTCTTCCATTGTGGCAACGACATTGCAGACGTAACAACACTGCGGATGTGACGATAATGCGGACACAAAAACTTTGAGGATCGGATGATATAGCGTATGTAAAGACACTGAGGATCTGATGGCATTGCAGACGCGATGACACTGTTGACACGACGACATTGTGAGCACGACGTCGGTGTGGATTGCGACGACGTCTTGAGGTTTCGAAGCGGCCCGTGGGCGACGGCTAAGCGCCCGCCGATGGACGGGGCCTCTGCCACCCACCTGAAGGCCAGGCCCCTGAGCTCAAGCAGCAACTCGCTGTCCCCGTCGTCCAGTTCAAGGATGCCGGCGTACAGGTAGCGCAGAAAGGCCACTACGCACTCCCTGGACCGGGACGTCCAGTCCAGCAGGGGTGTGCGGTCTGTCTGCCTGCTCATGTCCTGCACGGGGAGGGAATCCCGTCAACCCTCTGTGTCCTCCATTTTCCGGTGCATTTCAAACCCTTCGAAACGACGGGACACAGACACCGGTGGTCTCAGTGGGCCCATATTGCTGGCGACGCTTTATTGTGCATAAAGAAGTGGCAAGATGTCCCATGCAAAGTCTGCTACCTAACAGCATTCTAGTTTGACTCTGTGCGGTAACACTGGCAAAAAGCACTGCATAAAAGAAGTGAAGCTGACGAGCCCTCGAACGTTATCTACTCATCTCAGCAAAGCGAACGCGTCTAAAATTTCATCTTAATTCTTTCTTCCCCTCTCGGAACCACCAATGTCAGCAATTATGATCTGCTGCACTCTGCTCTTATCATGGCATGTGCGGGCCAAACAAGGCTCCTTACCTCGTTTCTCTCACGTCGTGCAAGAGTCACCCGCCTCGTAGAAAAGCGCGACCGAGGATAAAGGCTTTGCTAGCGAGTTGCCAGCCGTCGCTCCCTAGTAGCGATGCGTCTTTCCAAAAATGAACCGAATTTTCTTCGAAAAGTGTCCACACACTTTTTCCAGCATTATAAAATATTTCGCCTAGTATATCTTGTTCGCCGGTCATTGCGAATTTAGTATCAACGGTTAAGAGAGTAAGTGAGCCACACGGCAAAAAGTAACCATTTCTGAACTAGTAACCTCGACTTCTAATATAGCGGCACAAACTTTTACCAGGCCAGATTCCAGCCTCAACTTTTGGTTTCTATCTATCGAACGCAAGATTTCTCTAAAAACAAAACAACTCTGAATGGTATAGTCGGCGAGAGGATGAGAACTGCAAGGCATCTCTTTTGATTGCCCCTCCTCTGGCCCGTGCTCGTTGCCTTCCTGCCGTGCTTTGGGTCAGCGTGCACGGTCGAGGCTCACCAGTCAAAAGCAGGAGGCTCGCTGGAGGCGGGGTAACCCAAGGACCTTCGTACCGTTCTCACCCCATTAAAGAGTACAGAAAAAGCACAACGCTTGTAGTGGCTGCTGTAATGAAGAACTACCAGTTTGAGAGTGCCAGATTCACAGAACAAAAACACATAAAATAACCTTGCACACACAGACTAAAAAAAAAAAACAGGTAATTTTATATGTTTTATTTTAGCACATGCCTGAGGTATCTGATGTTTCTTAATTAAAGTTTGGGGCTTTCAAGTCGAACCATGAAGACATCTGGCACACCACGGTGGAGGACTGGGCATTAATTTCGACCACCGGGGGATCTTTCGAAGCTGCAACCGAAGCGGAGCCTTCTCCCCAATATGCCTCAGTCGGATTGCGAGCACCTTGGCCGGGATTCGAAACCTGCCACCTAGGGATCCGTGGGCCTCGGACGCTCGGAGTCACCGAAACGGTCATCTCCCGTTTCGAGATGTGTTTGGTGCCGGCTGAGTGAGCGAGCCGAAACTTAGCATGCAATGCCGGATGGCGCGGTCCCGGGGGCAGTCACCTTTTCCAGGGCGGGGCAGCGGGCGAGCAGGATGGCGCGGTGTGCGGGGATCACCTGGGCCCCGGGCGATCACCTTGAGGTCGCAGAACCTCCGAGAGCCCACGAGCGAGTCCAGGTCCTTGGAGAGCCGCCTCAGCGCGGGAGACTCCTCCGTCCCGTCGGGCTTCCCGTCGGTGTCCCTCTGAAAGGCGGCAGGGCCCACCGAGGGTTAGGCATCTTCGAGGCATTCTTTAACGACAGCCAGGAGAGGGGCATGCGACCCTCCAGCTAGACCTCAGCCAGGTCACTCCCTCACTAAATACTGCGGGTAGCGAAATTAGCAAAACAACTCCTCCCAGTAATGCAAGCAGTTCCTTCTGCAATTTCAACTAATAAGGTAAAGTTCAGTGTGCAGCAAAAAAGTCGCCCATTTCTAGTACCATTGCAGCAAAGGCAGTGGTAACACAGAATGTATTGTGCGTTGCTTTGCGGTGATTCGGCTCGGAGGAACTCGGTACACATTTCATGCCTCGATAACGTGAACGTCGTGATGCGTGGCAGCTCCGAAAAAGCCCAGACCAAGCTAGCGCTCCAGGGTGAGAGGAGTGCCAAGCTAATGCTCTCGCAGTCAAACGCCCCCTCAGGCCTTGCCGTTTCGTGTCTTTCTACTTCCCCCTCATCTCCTGCGTTCTCTCCTACCGTACGATGCAAGCAAGCTCGCTAAGCTCCTTCTAGGTGACGAGGCTGTAGTGACATATTTTCTACATCGCCTACCAAAGGCCGGCATGGGGCACAGGTTAGACACAAGCGCCGCATTGGTGTTCGGCAGTTCAGTTTGCGAGGACGCAATTTCCAGTGCAACGATCTTGTTACGAGGCTGATTTACTGGAAGTCGCTAGGAGCCAACCACACTGCTCGTTCCGTAAACAAAGCCCCATTTTCTCTTCTGCAAAGCACAATGGTGGGAACAATCCGAAGGCGCACGGGTAGGAGCCCCGTGGCAGACGACATCCACGCATCCCTCACGCTCAAACGCGCCGCCAGACCGCTGGCCGGACCGCAAGCAAGCCTCCGCTAGAATGGCATTTGCTTCGGAACCGCTACTATATTGCGCGGAGGTTACGCCAACTTCACACGCACTGGCAGTTGCGGCGCCCACCATGAACCGGCACCCTTAACGCTCTCCCTAAACCGTCCTGAGACTATGGTGCACTGCGACGCGTCTCCGGTCGGTGCATTTACCGCGTCCTCAAAAGTGGTCGCCCGATTTCTGCCTCACAATGGCATAGAAGTGTCACGTCTGTCGCCTGTCCTGCTGCAGCCAGATATTCGACGGAACCCAATGAGACACGACATGCGACACTGCGATGACAATGAGCCTTGCATCCGTTCGCCTCTTTCCCTGCCACTTCTACGACCAAACACCGGGGCTGCGACTTTCGATGGCATGACGGGCCGACTCCAGCGACGCAATTTGTTGTCACTACTGAAAAACATCCTATGCATGAGCAAGATAGGAAGGCATTTGAAACTACACTACAGGCACTGCACCAAGGTCAGTGAATCCGCGACCGACTGCCGAGGAGGAGCCCGGTTACCTGCGTCAGGAACCCGTGGCCCATCTCGAGGCCGTCGAGGCACTCTCCCCGGCCGGGCTCTTCTGCGCAGGAAGCGGCCGGCCCTGGGGTGGAGCCCAGCACGGAGAGTAGCATCCGCTGCTGCGCCTGAGTGTCCGCTCCGGGGGCATTCTGCAACGATTACTTTATTTATTAATGCAGAAACCGTGTCATGGGTCGTTTTCTACGAGAAGATCGTCACGAAGGATCCTCGGAAGGGACCGTAGGAAAGGACCGTCAAGAAGGACCCTTATGAACGAGCGTCACAGTGAAAGAATGGTGCATAAAATACGCGCAGATAAGAAGGAGGCGTTCGGGGGCTGCCCGGCAGCCCGAACGCTCTCCGGTCGTCAAGCGGTCGCCAGCGGTTGCAACGCAGTCAATCGGGCTTGCACGCATACCGTATTTACTCGCATAATAAACGCACCCCCCACAACGGGTAATAATATTTGGACTTTTTTTTCCCCTTGCGTAATGAACGCACCTCCAATTTTCGGCTTTGCGAGTCTTGAATTGCTTTCAACTTAGCTAGCCACCAAGCCAATTTTCTTTTGACGCCAAGCGGTCAGGTCAGGTCAAGCCAAGCCAAGCCGCTTTCGTAATGGCTGCAAGTGCGTAGTTTTGGAAGTGATCAACCGTGAAACCGACCGGCGCGCACGCTTGACGAAGCTTGGGTCGAGGAATTGCCCAGCCCCGGACATTCTTTGCCTATCGGATGCATTGATGTCAACAAACACGCCGTCATCTGTGGTCCGCTTTCGGACAGTGAAATCGTGAAAGTGGTTAGGCGCAAGAATGGCTGCGTTGCTCTCTGTGCTGAGTGAGCTTCGTAGGGCACTTTTCCTTCGGCAAAAGGCACGCCGAAAGCGCCCCAAAAAGGTTCGCAATTTATAAAGCATGGTTACTGTGGTGCGCCCTTGACCAGCCGTGGGTGCACCTCCATCAGTGGAGACGTGCCACAGTACCTTGCCGTGTCATATTGGCACCTAATATGACATTTGCAAGAAGTGTGTAAATGCAGAAATTTTACCTGCGTAATGAAAGCACCCCCAAATATGTCAATTTTCCGGAGAAAAAAGTGTGTCCATTATGTGAGTAAATACGGTACGAGTGAGCCAACCTCTACCCAATCTCTTTTGCTGCTCACAGAGTTCTGGGCGGGATCGGCGGCCGAGAGTTCGCCGTCCGTTTTGGAGATGCGTCTCCCGGGCAGCTGCGTGAGGGAGAGGAGTCGACTCCCGACGGGTGCAACCTGGGACGGTGTCACGGTCTCGCACAGGGCGCACACGTAGAAAGCCTCGCGCCCTCCTCGCCCCGGGACGCCAGTTCCCACAGCGTGGCCTCCTGCAGCAAAGAGAATGCGTGCGTGGGAAATGGGGTCGACAGAAAACCGGACGGGACCTTGTGCCCGCCACTGCTATCGGTCAGTGGCACGTGCGACGTCATTCAGAATGTCACTGAGATTGCCATGTCCGCTTCTGAATGTTCTGGCCGATCAAGCTCAGTAATCTGATACCGTCAATCTCGGTTATAACAAAGTTGACGCGATTTTGAAATATGTTTGCTATAGCCGTATTTTGCTGCAAGTGGGATTTGACCAAAGAGTCGCCATTTTTGCGCACACTACACGTAATGGTCGTGCAGTATATAGCACCACCTTTCGTAATAGGTGTGGTCTCTGTTTTTGCACATTTGCAGTGCAAAGGAGCCGCAACAAAGCCACGTTTCACTTCGTTACAATAGAAGTTACAAGCGTGCGTTCAAACGCGTGCTTCGGGAGTGCACATTGTAACACACGTAACACGCCTGGAAGCGCACATCTCCCTCCGAGAGCTGGCATGCTGCAGGAAAGCGTAGATAAAACAAGGAGCCTCTGATGTGCATGATGTGTGCGCACCACCTTCGCATGACTGGACACCATGTAATGAATATGGTACATAGGTATGGCATGCGCTTTCAACAATCCACGAAAAATAAAAAGGAAAAAAGAAAGTATGATCAGAGAGAGCTCAACAACCTTTAAAGAGACATGGAAACAAAAATTGAAATATCCAAATTTCGTTCGGAAATGAGTCAAGCATGACGGATAATAACCGTAAATGATAATCGCACGTTTGTATTTTGAACGACTGGCTATATTTTTCGTTCCAAACGGTGCACTCGAGCAAGCGCTCGAAGAGAAGCGAACGGAGAGCGCGATGCGTCATGGGATATCCGGCGCAAACAAAAACAGAAAGAAAAGATTCCCCGCATTCGTGACGTAGCAAGGCTGGCGTGGTTATGAGCTTTGCCGTTGGTGGCGTTGTCAGCGTTGTGGTGGTGTCAATAGCGTCAACGCGTTACAACCGAGCCGTTCGAAGTACCCGTGGGGTGACGAGCGTGTGGCTGGCCCAAGGAGCACGTAGCTTCCACAACACTGTCAGCTTAGGGCTGAACGGGGTGGGGAAAGCAACTTTTGTCCGAGTTTTGAGCGACGGGCTAATCTTCTAGGGGGAGAATGGCTGTGTCCGGGTGCACAAACGAGGGTCCGAGAAAGAGGGGAGTCCCTCCTTTCCGTCTTCTTGGACTGTTTGGTACAATGCGTGATTTGTGAGTTGAGGAGAGAAGCTAAGAAGGAAAATGTTGAAATTCCAAAGAGCGGCGCTGCTCCGATGGAACCTGCTACGTCATGACTACGTAGCAAGTTCCCCAACGTTGCTAGATTACCTCCCAAATAGGCTCCACATGCATCCACCAGGTGCACATTGAAAGATCGTTTAATTAGCTTTAAAATTAGTTTGCTTGTGCCTTTCAACGAAAGACTGGTATTTTTGAGGTTATGCTGCAACATGCAACACATTAAAGCTAAAAAATGAGCGCTGGAATTTCGTTTCCGTATCCCTATAATGCTCCAAGCAGTAATAGATGAAACGGGAAGCAACTTCACATACGTTCTTTCTGCATGTATGTCCACCAACGGCTGTAAGCACGTCTGGCAGTCGGCCAGCGTCCAAGTGTTGTACACGGGCCGATAACTGCAAATCCGTTTTCTTATACCGTACCTTAATTTTTTTAGAAAGACAGAGACGCGATTCCCCCATTTTGAGGGGCATTTGAAAAATCGTTATCTTTCCCCCTTACAACCGAAAAACGTGTAGAATCTCGATACCCGGAACACGCTACAGTGACTCTCGCTAGCTCTGCAAATCATATGATCGAAAAACACGCAGAATGTCGAAATCTGGAACAAGCTCGCAAGAGATACAGTGAGAGTCGCTTTCGCTGACTCCGCGAGGCACGTGATCTAAGCACACGCTATCTTGGCAACGAGCGTCTTCCTTCAACAATAAAGCTAAACAACAACTTCTGCGTGTCCTCTGCCTCGCACCGCCTGCCTCACGCTCGTCTGCTTGCGCTCAATGTCTCGCCCAGCTGTATCGAGTGGGACTTGATCAACGAGGTAAAAACAAACAGAATTCTTTAAAGCGAGTTTTAGGGGCAAAGCTCCTTGGGGGCTGTCCGTCCGTCTGTCTGGCATCCAGTGCTAGTGCTCCTGCTCGTTAGCTCACGTGCTCGTGTAAAACAAAACAAAAAAGAAATTAAAAAAAATATATATATATAAAAAAGAAATCGATGAAGAAAAAAATGTTTGCGCAGTCGACAGGATTCGAACCTGTGCGGGGAGACCCCAATGGATTTCTAGTCCATCGCCTTAACCACTCGGCCATGACTGCGGGACCAGTAGGGGGCTCCGAGATGTGGTAGTAACTCAAGAGCTGGGGATGTCATGGGCGAAACGTTGCATGTAGCTGCTCAACGTCTATACAGGAGAGGGCGCTGCGGTCAAATGCTCAAATGCGTATATAACCACATTCCATACCACACATTCTCTTTCTGACATGGATGAAAACGAACGAAAGGCTCGGCATGCTGTGGCTCAGCATCTATGCAGACAAGCACCACCAGAGCTTCGCCCCAATCAACATCATTCACCACATGGAGATGCGGTAAATTTTTATTGCAGACGAAAGTAGCTTTTGATGTTCGACTGTGCACAGCGTGTCAAAGCTGTCTTTACAATTTGCGCTTCAATTGAGTTGGCACCCACGACCTTCCCTAGACGGCTGAAGGTCGTTTCAGAGACACAGCAAAATTATCCCTGCGCTCAAATGCGACTAGTTGGCGCTCCACGTGACATTACCCTTCCACTTTTTAGATAGTGATATACGTTTTACAACGTTTGTGTCATTTCACCTTAACGTACCTGGAACCCTCCACGTCCAGTTCTGCTCTGCCACTGGCCGCAGCCAACAAATGCCAATGCCAACTTTAAGGGACAACACCCAGCAGGGAGTGTTACAAGTGATGTAAATCAGTTCGTAACTATCAGGGAATATTGGCAACGCGTTAGCAAATTAATCGTGCACCATTTTCATCTGCGTTTAAATGTGACAAGCAAACCGAGGGTCTCCGACGCAAACCGAAGAGCTGTAACTCCCGCCGAAGCATTGGCAGGAGTCGCGGTCACGGTTCGGCCTTCCGATCGTCGTGACGTCGCGGAAGGGCTTACCTTGGCAGCGAGCTCTCTCAGGCGCTTCGACGTACCGGGCACAGCCCTGAGCTTTACGGACCATGACAGCTCACCCAACTCGAGGCCGTTCACCTGCAACATACAGTTTCACGCCTGTATCAGGAATGACGCAGCCCAACAATAGACCGACAGCGTCCACACTTCTATCGACCGAGGGCACTCTGCAGAGTCACCATTGTTGGCGGGGAATGGCAGGGCAAAGCACCCGACGCAAGCACAAAGAGCCCCGCCATCGATGGGAACAGTTAAATAAAGGTCGACCCGCAAAGCCGAAAAAGGCCGCCACGGTGACCAGCTCCAGAGGCAACGTATCACTGACGCAACGACACACATTTGGTTCGAACGTCACACCTTGCCGGCACTTTCTCGATGCCAGCATGCACTCACCCTCTGGGTGAGCAAATGATCGATCTTCTCCTCCGTCCTCTTGACGCGCTCTTCGTCCGTCCTCGTCAGGAGCACCGGCGCCTCCCTGCGGGGTGGACAAATGAGAGCAAGCGTCGGATTGTTTCACGAGGCCGCATGGGGCAGGCGGGCGGGTCGGACGTACGCCACTAGCTTCTTCCTTCTGCCGACGTGATGATGGCCGCCGGTGAAGAGTTGACGAAAGCGTCGCTGCGCATCCTCTCGGTCGGCAGCGGCCGTTGACAGCGAAGCCGACAGCGCTCTTGCCATCTGCACATCCTCTTGAAATTTGCTGCGGGTGAAGAGGACGCACTTCAATCGCAGTCTGGTGCGTATGCGTCGCGCAACTTAAAGGGCCCATTAAACTAATTTTCGACTCCAATAAATCAATTTATATTGGGATTTCACTAATAGCACGTCGTTCAGTGGGCCAAAAGAAAAAATACGAAAATTGGTACGAAAATTTGAAAACACAGCGGACTAGTCTGTACTTCCTTCCCTTCGTAAGCTCGCTGTCTTTTCTCTGTGATACATCCGCGGACCCTGCAGCGCGTCATCAGGCCCCCGCAGCGCGTCACCGGGCCCAAGCGAGACGTCACATGACACCGGAGCTCACTTAATCCCTTAACCCCTAAGCTGACATTGTGGTCGAAGCTACGCGCTTGCCGGACCAATCAGCCGCCCCCATTTGATCACCTCACCTCATTCTCTGCGCGTAAGTATGCGCGAGAAAGTGTGATCACGTGGCAAAAGTGTGGCTGGCCCAAGGAACACGTAGCTTCCGCAGCACTGTCAGCTTAGGGGTGAACGGAGTGGGGAAAGAAACTTTTGTCTGAATTTTGAGCGACGGCTAATCTTCTAGGGGAGAGTGGATGTGTCCGGATTAGACAAACGAGAGTCTGAGCAAGAGGGGACTCCCCCTTTCCGTCTTCTTGAACTGTTTGGTAGAATGCGCGATTTATGAGTTGAGGAGGAAAGCTAAACAGGAAAAAGTTGGAAAAGCGTTTCATGACTCCTTTGAGGCCCGTTCACACATTTGCGCTTGACTGTGCTCGAGTCAAGCGCTGGAGGTTTTGCAGTATTTGCAAGATTGATCTATGCACAATCTTAAGAGAAATGGTGGCTCATAACATTGTTGGAAATATTTCGAGTCCTCAGTATTTTATAAAAATATATGCGCCAATCGGAAGGATTCTATTGCTACCTAATGGACGATGTCGGAGTGCTGCCATGTTTCGTGGCTATGAGGGAACGCAACGCACTCGTCCACAGTCAAATGCGAGTGTGCGAACCGGCCTCCTAAAAGAAATCGTACGAGTCACGGACATTTGCGAGACTGTTCATGAAGACCAGAATTCTAGACAAAGTGCTAGAGCTCACACTATTTCTTTCTCAAGGGACCCCCGTCTGCGTCGACCGATAGCAGACACCCCACCCGTTCTCGGCATTGAAGCGGTATGCAGGTGCAAGAATTTAGAGAGCCGTAAAGAATTTACTGTACACGCACCAGAGTGTTTGGCTCATAGTTACGCATCAAAGGGTAGCTCAGGTCTGCTAGAAATGGCTGCTACAATGGGTGGCTCAGGTCCACTAAAATGGCTGCTACACTGGGAAAACACATCACTCGGAGGCAGGGACGCTTGCGCAAACTGAAGAGCTCAGGGGGAATCTGTGTTGAGGCATTCTGGAGAGCATCCACACTCCTCGGAACCTGGTTTGAGAGCCCCTAGCTGCCCCGAATGGGAGCCAAAGAACTGAGAAAACAATGCAGCTCTCCTTAGTATCATCCAGGGAGACGACATGCCAAATATTAGAATTAATACCCCCTAAATGATCATTCGATTGGCCAACAAAGACTAAGGCGCCCGAAGTCACCAAAGTTTGCTAATTTAGCCGGCGACGTGCAGCACAGCCAAACGTTGTATTTTCGTTGTGGCGGACGTCTGTTTCATGAGCAGTTTTTTGTTGGTATTTTATTTTCCAGGGACAGCTTACCAGACGGCGCTACCGGCGCACCAGGTCTGGGCGAGAGCAGAGGCAAAAGAGAGCCGAAAAGAATGAACGAGAACAAGAAAAACCAGAAGAGGAAGGGGGTGGTACGGTATGTCGCACGCTATGTTTCGCAGACTAGCCGCCTGGGTTGGCGCCTCATGGCCTGCTTTGTCGCCACTTGCAGTGCCTATTTGCCGCCGCCGCTTCGCCTTTCCTCTCATCCCGTTCCTCACCCCTCTCTGTGCATCCGCGTCATTTCTGGGTCCACAGGTAGATCACGTGACCCCTTGTACACCACGTGGCTATGCATGCAACTGACGTCGAGGGTACAATGTTGCCCGGCTGTGCCACGAAAAATATTTGGGTTTTCATGAGACAAACGGTCTAGGGTTGTTTTGGAGTACTTTTCACGTTTTTATCACCCACTATCCTAAAATTTCCGAAATCGAGCAAAGATGCCCTTTAACTTGTAACTACGCATCGGCGGGCAGCTCAGATCCCCTAAAATGGTGCTTGAACCAGAAAACGCTTTACTCGGGCACAGGGGCTGCCAAGAAAATTTGGGAGCTCGAGGAATATCCAAGCGCGCTCTAGAAAACCCCTGGGATCCTCAGAACCCAAAACTTCTTGCAATACCTTACGACGAGAACAGAGCCGTATAAAGAGAGAGTTTGGTCAATGAGAGGAGCTGGCGAGAGCTGGGGCGGGGCCGCCACCAACGCCCCATATTCTCTCGTGACGATCCTGCAAAGTAAAAAGAACCCGAGATGTCCTTGAAAGAGACGTATACCACGACGCAGGTGTTTTTTGTTTCTGAATAATGTTGAAAGTACATGAATAGGTAACTGTGAGAGATCGATGGAAATAGGGAGTTTTAAGGTGCCGAGTGCGTTTACTGAGCCAGATAAGGTGACAGTGACAAGAAATGTTTCCTGAAACAAGACGAAAAACTGGGAAAGCGGGGTGTGCATTCGAAATTCCAGCCAAAATTCCCACGGAGCCAAGGTCAATGGTTTCCACTGTTCACTCGATCGTGGCCGCAACTGCGATTGCAATCGAAAGAAAGGTTCAGTGCATTCTGAATGTCGGCGTGATGACAATGTCACATGCGTTGCCCTTTCAGTTACGAAAAGTCGATAACTTCAACTCTAGCGTACTCAAATGAAATACTTGAAGATACATCCTTACCTACAAGTTGTGATTGGAGGGTGTAAGTTAAGCTCATTGCCACCACCAGGGGAATATATTCGTGGCAAGTGGTTGGTCACAAGAGCTGTCAATCGACGCATCCAAGGTCAATGAAACAATTTTGGTCAACGACGTGCCCTTATTTTCGGCCTGTTCTTACCAATTAATGACCAAACTCTCTAAATATACGACTCTGGACGAGGGAACATACTGGTGCCATCTATTGGACAGCCGTAGAACACCCGTGGCTTCCTTATATTTCCTACTTTTTTCGGCACATCATTCTTTCTTTATTGGCATAAAAATCTTTCGAAAACATGATAAACGACCAATTTGATCTCGCAAATACCCCGAAACATTCGCTCTAGTGAAATGCAGTTCCAGGACCACGTCAAAGATGACGACGGCGTGCAAGCGTGTTCCCATGTCGCAAGAGGTTGCAAGAACTCACGCAAGAGTGCAAACCAGCTTTCAAAGAAATAGTCGTGGCGCCGAGTTACCCGCGAAGCCGACGCATGCGACGCAACAATCTCTGGGACGCAAAGAAGCTCCCTCACCTCTTGGGGACAGACGCCAGTGGCCGTGGTTTCCTGGCCACCCTGGGTGCCTCCGGGCGAGTTGCTCCGTGCCGCCTGCGCACCACGAGCACCGTGACGTCGGCCGTCCCGCTGAATGGGGTGCAGACGTGTCGCTCTGGCCGTTCTCAGCCCAACTACGGGGCTCCTACCAAGTGTGGCGTGCAGAGGGCTACCTCGGCGAGTAGCGTGAACAATGGCGCACGCTATACTCCATTTCAGTTACTTGCAAATGAAGCAGAAACTACAAGAATGATGACGAACGGCAAGCACTGCACAACGGTGCTTGCACCACACAAATGCACGTGCACGGTGGCTACAATTGAAGCATGTGTCTCGCACACGCAGGTTTGGCTACACTTGCACTTAGGAGGAAACAAAGTATAGTTCCAGCCACAATAAAGTGGCAGAAGCTCGTCAGTGACAGACATTAATCACGTGCTAAAAGTAAAGCGTTAGGAGTAAATGCAACAGTGCCAATAAAATCATAACCCACAAACCTTCGCGCAAATAAAAATTAATTTAACCTTTTGATGATTGCCACTGTACATGTATGGCGGCGATTACACATTCGAAAGTTCCCACCCAAGCTCAAAATCGCGCGCTTCCTGGGAAGTTCTGGGATGTGGGAGGTTTCGGGGAACTATAACTGTGTTTGTACCGTGTCTCACCTTGCTGGTTCTATTCATAGTTTCCAAATTACATGCTCAAGCATGTGATATGCGTGAGATGGTTGCATCCTGTGCCGGTTGCTCTGGCGGTAGTGGCAATCGGAGCGCTGGCTCTTCCGATTCAAACCTGGACACTTCTACAAATTTAGTTCAGAGGATGACAGCTCATTATTCGACGGAGTAGCTTCGTAAAGTTAGTCCGATTCGGAGTCCGAGACTGCCGGAATGTCACGAAAGCGGACGTGCTAAATAAAACCGAATGTAAGAAAGACGACAACCTTTTCTGTTCAATATTTTCACTCCATGCTTCTCAATATGGACAGGTCGCAATCACAGAGCCTTTTCCCATTATATATAAAGTTTAAAAAAGAATCTGCACTGTCTTTTTTATTGTACTACTAGACCTTCGACAAAAATAACTGCTAAAAACACACACAAAAAAAGTTCAATTGCAAAAGGAGTAAAAATGTGCACACACCTTCTATGCCGTGCCACGAGGCATAACAACAGAGTGCTTGCCAGTTTGCCAGATTAAAAATAAAAAAAGCTCGCCAAATGCTCGGTTGCCAGGGGCACTCACCTCCCCGGACCAGAGGCAGGCCGGCGGCCATCCTCTCTTGGACGTAGCGCTGCTGCAGGCGGATGGCCTCCACCACCTGCTTGGGTGACACGCCGAGCTTGACGCTGCACTGCTTCACGTGGCTCTTGCACGCCTGCGGGATACCCCACCGGCTCACAAACACGCAACGAACTGACTGCAGAGCGCTCTGTGGATGCGGGAGGAGATCCACGCAACTCCCCTCTCCATGAAACTCAACTTGCGCGAGGTGCTACCCCGATTTGCGATCGATTATACAAGGCGGCCAATTTTAATTCGGACAGGTTCATTGAAAGGGAAACTCCGGCATTTTTTTTTCTAGCTACCCAAACTAATCACATTTCTAAAATATCCAGACTTTACTCTTTCCAGTACGCCATTTATCATAAATTCAAAATAGCTACTGAGGAAACGGCAAATGAAGGCAATGCCAAAACCAACGTCCGTATTTTCCCGCACTTTCCAGTGGGGTGATGTCACAGATTGTATAACTTGCGAGTCGAACAGGTAGTCTAAAAAAATGCAATAACTTGCGCATGTTTTTTTTTTTTTTTCGTTTTTGCAAATCAGTGGCTACAAAAATTGTGCCACACTTATAGAGCAGCCTGTGCGGCGAGATATACAGCATGAAGAACATAATATAGGAGGCTAATTGTTGTGTTAGGTCGGATAATTAACTAAAATATGCTAATTAACTATTTAATTAGTGAAAATAAACATATGGCTCCAAGTAAAACCAGTTAAATCAGTAAATATTACAAAGATTTGAAACCTGTAAAAGCATGGTGGTGTGCTAACACTTGTGCAACATTTGCAAGACTATAGAGTTCAAAAACTGGAGTGATAACTGAATCCACATGCCCCAGTATGCTACTAACACTGTACTGGAATCAAGGGCGCACACCGTGTCCAGTCGACATACCCGAGAAAGCCACAGCCTACCTCGGACGTTTTGAAGCTCCTCTCGCAGAGTGGGCAGTCCATCAGGAGGAAGAGGCCGTTGGGGGACGGTGTCGACACCACGGGCTCCTGCAAGGGCTCCTCGGCTTCCCCATCCAAGCACCTGTCACAGCGACGAGGACAGGCTGAGCCACACCCTGTCATAACCTTCTTGCACAACACACCGGCTCAATGCACGCTATAAATGGTAGAAACGAGGCTACCCACGTCTCACGCCCTCACTTTGTGCTACTCTAGCACTAGCTCATGTGTAGCCAATCACAGACAAGTCAAGCCCCGAAGTGCCTTTGCGTCCACTGGTGGCAATGAACACTGCCAAAGCTATCCATTGTTCTGCCCTAAGCTTCGAGGAATAGTGGTGTGCATCAGCCTCAAGAGATTAGTCCCTGCTCTATGCCTAAAGGGCTTCCGACGCCCCAGAAAAATATTCTCTCCTCGATTAGCGTAACCCTCAACTTGCTGGCCTTCCGTCTCCCACGCACCAGGTACAATACCTCCGGATGGAGTGAGACAGCCTGTCTAGATCCTCCAAAGTTGGCTAGCACTCATTTTCCCCAGACCACTTTTAAGGAAACCTGTTTGTGCCGCAAAAATATCTCGTTTCTATCTTTTCGTTGAATTTATTATTCTAACCCTGCTCTGAAAGATAAGCTTCTTCCTCCTCCATTTATTTCACCTCGCACTGACTATTAATTCCAAGTCGGAATTCATTCCTGTCGCACCACACCCACATCAACTCCTTCATCCACAAAGCATCCTCCAAATGGAACCACCTTCCCGCATCTTTAGTGTCTGCGTCTCCAGTAGATTCATTTAAGTAAAAACCAATCATTGTTGTTAACCTTTGACCATACACATTTTTACTGCACTTTTGTACTAGACTCGTTTATATCCCATCATTTGTTCACATTTTTCGCCCTACTTCTCCGTAATGCCTCCAGGCACTGAGGGTATTAAAATAAATAAACAATATAAATTTAAAAAACAACATGCATGTCAGTGGCCAAACAACCTGATGCCGCGCGCACAAAGAGGAGTGTCCAAGTACCTGTTGACATGCGCTGTCCGCCGTGACGGATCGAGGTGCGTGATGTCCTCTCGGCAGGCGACGCACACGCACGGGCCGTTGTCCGCCACCGTCTGCTTGGGGGCTCGCTCGAACCGCTGGAGGCATCTCTCCAGGTGGTGCTCCATTGGACCATCCACCGATTCGCCGCAGGACGGGCAACGGTGCTCGGGCCACCGATCCCCGGGGCCGCACACGTCCATGTTGTCGTCGTGGCGGCACAGCGACGCGGCAGTTTATCGACACCACAACTCGTGGACGAACACACAGCTACGAGAGCGGAACAGCACGGATGACTCGAATGGCAACTGTCTTTCCGGCTTTTCTTTTGTCTAGAGCACGCTGCATCGCGGGCACGTGCGTCAGAACTGTGGCACGGGCCCAGGTGAGGCTGGCGATGCAGAAGAAGCACACCGCACGTGTACAAGCGTGCAAAAGGACACAAAGCTGAGAAAAATATCCTGCGGGGTGTGTCGACAATAAGGACCAGTGCCTGATCGATCCAATTAACGGAGGCTTTAATCAAAGCTATGACTAAACGAGAAAAAGACAAATAGCAAAATAGTGCACAGATCAAAAACGTTGCGCCTAACATCTACGGGGAACGAAGGCTGTGTGCTAGCTCCCAAAATAAAGATGCCCGAAAGCGGACCTAGTCCAGCAGTGCCGCGACGGAACGTGCATGATGCTCAGAAGGCTAGATGTTCTTGGTGTCTCGCATGGGCTCAGGCTTCACCTGCAGGTTCCACAGCTCCGAGGTGAGGGAGCTTCCTTGAAGCTTTGGGATCTCCCTCACTTGCACTCTGTTGTACGTTGCCAGACTGCGAGGAAACGACGTATGTCACAACATGCCGGGGACGTCTGTCAACCGCTACTTTTGTGCGGAGGGCAACCATAGTCGGCGCCATCCCTCTGTGTGATGTTGAGGCTAGCGTATTTTTCACGGTGCTGTAGCCTTAACAGCCCTGCATGAGCACATTTTCCGTCTTGTCTGCATCCGATCACGAGCGGAGGACGTGCCAAACAAAGCCCCGTGCTCGTACAAGGCGCTGTTTGGCATGAGACAGCGTCACAAAACTGTGAAAACTAGTATGCTAGTCTTGACATTGTCACATGGAAAAGTTGATGCTGGGCATGGGCAATTAAAAAGGAGGTCCGATTCGGATCCACGTCGGAAGTAAGAGTAAGGGCCGAACTTCTCTTTCATTCACAGAAAGGTTGAGGAGAGGCCCAAAAGGCTACACGTCGAAAAATGTAGGGAGCACGACACATTTAGCACAAACAAGCTGGTTTTGCCTCTGTCTTTAAAGGGCAACTCCGCTCAATTCCGAGAAATTTAGGCTTACATGTGATTCCATTTCACAAAGCACTACTAAACAGCTCTACGTCTTCGGACTCGCGAAATGTGGAATATTATTTGTGTAATCTTAATTTAAACATCAGCTGACACCGAAACCGAAACTTCGGTTGCATCTGGCAACATTGGTCTCGTGTCGCCAGAGTCATGGCCACGTCACGTCGAACCACGTGGTCTTGTGACGTTCGCGAGGGCGAGGTACAGGACACGAGACGCGGGCAGGTCGCTTCGCATGGCGTGGACGGTGATGGCCCGGGGGAGAGGGGGAAGGGGAGAAAACGAAAGAGAGAGAGGGGAGCGGAGAAACAGACGGATAAGCGCGCAGGGCTGCCCTGCGCGCTTATCGGTCTGTTTCTCCGCTCCCCTACTAGTGCATCCACGTTGATCACGTGGACGCTGTTGAGCCAACACCGGGAGGAGGAACTCATGACGTCATCGTTCAATTTCGCTCTGAGAAGTAAAACAAGCAAAACGTGAGAATGACGTAGTCATGCCTCTGACGTAGTGGTTCAACGTTGGCCGCTCCAACTCCGTCGCATTGAGTGCGCTGACGATTGCGCCTCACGTCGCACGCTAGAGTTGGCAGATTTCGGCGACTTCGCTCATTTGAAAGTTTGCTTGCCAATTTATGAAATATATAGACGGAATTAGATCGTAATATTTGACATGGGGTCTTCCTATATGATACTGAAGAGGGCTGCATAGTTTTCTAAATAGCAAAAATGAAGCGGAGTTGCCCTTTAAAGGATGAAGGTTTGTGACATGAACTACTAGCATAGCAGAATGTGTTCATATGGAGATCCAACTTAGCAGTTAAAGTACAGTTTTCAAAATACCTGTACGAGTAGAGTATCAATATCGTGTTTGCACCAACTGTGTCGGGCTGTGTACCTTAATCAAAACAAGACTATTTTTCCCGTTCTTCTGGAAATCGGAAGGGTTACGCGAGTGCGGCAGTTTGTGTAGCAGCACATTGTGTAGCAGCAGGTTGTGTAGCAGCAGTTCATCCAAGGTAGCCTGTGTTCTAGGAAACTGATCAGAAGCATTCGTCAAAACTATGTGCCTGCAGATGTCCATTGGGCAGCATCGGTAGCAAAGCTGCGTGCAAGCCGGACTGAGTCACCACTACAGCTGTGCCAGATCCGCTGCTATGGTTGCTTTTGCATTTCCGACAACCTAAAGTGGTACTCCGAAAAACAAGCTGGATGGAAATCCTTAGAAATGCCCGCACAAGACAGACTTTCGCTAAAGGGTAACCAAAAATCCTTTTCAGTGCCCCGTTAAAAGCTAGAGGTGCAAAGTCATTATGTTTTTGTCTTAAAATCCTGCCACAGTTTTTTTTTTTTCTTTCCATCCCCCTCCTGACCCAAGTGGAGTGATCTCCACAGCCGACATCACAGAGATGGAAAGTCGTAGTGCTGAATTTGATGTCACCTACCGAAGGTCAGTGTGGGACACACATGGGACACGACTGCTACATCAGCATTTGGCAGGAAATATCACTTTAAATCAGTCAGAACACAAATCTCAGCCGAACGCTGACACGGCATTCATATCCAATATGATACCTGCGCCGGCCCTCAGTAGGTGACATACGGAATTCAGTGCTACAGCTTTCTACTAAGGTGGTGTTGCGAGGTCCCACAGAAAGGAGAGGCTTCCTCCTTTCAGGGACGGAGACACAGGGGCCGTTTCCTCCCTTAGCGCCTCTGACACTCTCAAATTCAAAGTCAGCTGAGGAGTTCAACTTATGTCAGTCCTAAGCGAAAAAACTAAAGACACACTTCCAAGTTCCCTGCAGCAGATCACTGAACGTCACGGTGAGGGTATCACCAGTCACACTGCACAGAGGCAACAGGCAGCTGAGGTGCTCGCCTCCATCGCCTGCTAAGCTGACAGGCATTCGGACAGCGTCCCGACCCAACACAGATATAAGCGCCACCTGACCTGCTTCTGTGGCAACTCCTGTACACGATAGTTTGGCAGCTCATGCCAACACACTTCTTGACCTTCAGAAAAGGGCGACAGAAAGGGAACTTGTTTATCTAGAGATCCACCTCATGCGCTGCGCCTCTTGTAGTTGAGTTTAATCCTTCTCTTACTATTGTTTTTCTTCTGTTTCTTTTTTTCTGTATTATGAGACCGTGACGTGAACCTTGTCCTCGACACCATATGCAGCCGGCTGTCCGGCCCAGAATCGAGTCCCTTGTGCGAACCCCAAAATATGTGGGGACGCGACAGTCCCTTCGCGCGGCGCGTGCCAGACAACGCTTACACGGGACTGCTACAGATCTCTTTTGGCTTCGGACACAACCGCAAAAATGCAGCTAGGTGCGTACCGCACATAAAACTGGCTTGCGCCAGCTTTAGACAGCCTGTGACACCGTCTCACACTGGAAACACGACTAAGAACGGCTGTTACTACTAAAACCTAACACAAGTAAAGCTGTATAAATGTCGTTAAAAGTGGCGGTGGTTGAGGAAACTGAACAGCCTGGACCATTTATTTCTACGACGTAGATTCGGCGTAGCAGGTCCACTCGCGTGATCTAAACGCACCGTGTAGTCAGTTTTAAGTCAGAGCGACAATCAGGAGTCAGTTGACTGTTCTATTGTGCGAATTTCGCCGAGGAAAGACCGGAACGTCGATTGACTTACATCACGGCGCCCCCGACGACGATGGTGTAGCCGACCACGAACAACGAGGCCCTGAACCTGTTCACTCCGGCTTGGGTGCCTCCCAACTGCCTTAGCTTGCCCGCACTCTTGTAGACCCTGTTCATCGTGAGAAGCTACCAATCCTGTGATTTTAAGTCGCCATTCAATAAACAGAACAGATTGCCGTTATAATCGCGTACGACGGCGGTGAACGGTAAACGGAGACGGACCGGGAGAGCCTACAGATGGACGAACAGACTGCGCCAACCTGGTGACTACCACAACTACCTGCCTAGACGGCGCGACAAATCTCTCAACGTTGGTATAAAGTGTTGTTGTTTTTTTCCCGTGAACTCAAACATTCCACGTTATTTTGGGAAAATTTATTAATGGGAAATATGTTCTACGCATTTCGAAGACGTTAACTTAATTTTAGGTCGAATGAAAAGTTGCCAGTGAGAAGGTTCCAGTTTCGTTTTCGCCATCACAAGCGCGAGCAGTAAAAAGCCCGCTCAATCACTTTCAGATGTTTCAGATGAAACATCTGAAACAAAAATTTTGACAACAATGTGTAATATTCGAACTTACGTTAAAAAAAAATATATATATATATATATATACTAACTTACATCTAAAGAAATAGGCTGTACGTGGGCGAAATAGGTTTAATCATTCACGAAACATCCCATAAGAAAAACCACTATAAAACAAAAGTGAAGCAAACGAGGACAACAGTGTCATTGCTTTTCATCACGAGAAAAAGGAAAAAGAAAGCTGTACAAAGACAAGGAGCCCAGTTCCACCAGTCGCGTGATCTCGTTCCGCGGTCTAGGACCTTGGTTTCGCAAGCGTCGCAGGATCAGACAGGTAAGTCCAGATAAGTCCAACGCTTGCAAATTTTTTTCGATTTCCTCTGTGGCCCAAACTTCGAAGACCTTATCCAACAGGAACCTAAACATCACTGTTCAGCCCTCATCCTTCCTTTCCTTGCTTCTCTTTTTCTAACCCTTTACTCATAACTACTGCAATACCTTCCTAATCTCTCTTTCAATGCTAAAAACGACTCAAACCAAGACAAAAGGACTAATGGCAAACCGAACCCTTCCAGAAACCATGTACGAAGGATCAACGGCTCGGCTCACGGAATACAAAGGATGGATTCCTGGCTTTAACCCGAGGTACCTGCACCAAATTTAAACTAGAAGGGCACACACTTGAAAGTTCTGCTTCTGAGCTGGGGACAGCTGGTCTTACAGAGATGCCTTCAATGTTCAAGAGGTTCAGAGACTGTAGCCAGAATTCATGTTGCATAAAGAAAGAGAAAGCATCGACCTTTCCAGTACTGAACAAGGAAGCAGACCCCACACACAAATCAACAGTAACAACTGTTAACTCTGCAGTTCCAGGTTTCACAGAGGCTTACAAGAAACATTGAGCAAACAAAAATGTACAGTAAAATCTCCAACTCCGACACCCACAATGCTGGGTTCGCCTGTCTGAAATGCATCAACCACAATCTTGTCTTACTTGGGGAGGTGTTCTTTAAAAGTGTTCAGACTTGGCAGCTTTCGCTGCAATACTCACTAACTTTGCACATTTTTCTACTCTCTATGGTTACCGGTGCAATGCAGTGGAATTATTTGCAGCATTTTGAAATCACAGAAAATGAATGGCATAAAGTGGCTACATTCTTGAAAAACCAAGGTCAGAAACCCCATCATCACATTAACCTCAAAAAGAGCCCTCATCACCGGATGCCATATCTGCAGCATGTTGTTCACAACGCATGCTCAGAGCAACTTTTTACTTTTTATCAGCCAAGCGTGTCAATCCTGCAATGTCAAACGCATGTTCTGGAAGCTCACTCGCTCAGCGGCAATGAACCCAGCTATGGCCACAAGTGAATATCACCTGCATTTACGGGCCCCAGGTTGGGTACACAAGCCTTCCGGTATGGGCAGCATTGCCTTTTGGGGCCCTGTGCACAGTGGCGTAACTAGGGGGGTGCAGGGGGGTACAAGTGCCCTGGGCGCCACTTGGGAGGAGGCGCCGAGCCGAGTCCACCCAACATGTGCCCGATGGAAAAATAATGGCAGCGGGGCTACGCGAGGGGCGCAAATTTGATTTGGCATGGGCTATGAGGGGCGCGAAATTTCATTTGCCATGGGCGCCGTCATATCTAGTTACGCCACTGCCTGTGCACCTGGGTAACCACCATCCCCCTCCCCCTGAGTACAAATAAAGTATTTTTATCATTATTATTACTAGTATAAAGTGTGCCAGGATCATTTTTCTGCAATTTATGCTGTTCTTTATGGAGTTTTACCTAAGCTTTCATGCCAGAACTGACCAGTCACTCATTACAATCATGTACTATGGTTGGAGTAATACTTGTCTTCTTTTTAGGAACATGTGGGCCCAGGAGCCAATCATCCCGGACAAGGCAGTCTACTCCTTCAGCACAGTAACCCTGCTGGTGCTGGCTGGAGCACTGGTCATCCTGGGCTATGCTGCCTACATCAAACTTGCCTGTGAGCAATAATTTGCATTGGAATGAGTGCAAAGCCAGCTCACATTGTTCCCTTTTATCTCTTTCAGAGGCCAGCTCAAGCTATCCAACTGCTATATTTCAAAATAAAAATAACTTGAAAAAGACGTCACATGCCTTGCCAAATGTTTTCACCTCGCGCCCTCTGGTCAAACAAAATGCCAAAAGTGTTTAGCTAGAAAAGGCAAACACTTGTCCAGGCACTACCTGAGGAGTGATGCGGACGACAGTGCAAAAGACAGGGTGATGGGAGCCCAGAGACAGTCCTCAACACTGGGCCCTACTGAGTCAACAAAAAGGGTCCACCTTGTTCGTTACTTCCAGGCTGCCCGCAGCGCCTTTCTGGCCGAGAACCTCTTGCTCACGTACGAGACAAGGATGAGGAGGGTTAGCACAACAGAAATGAGAACATGGTCAAAGTCGTCTTTGAGGATGTCGAACGTCTTGGAGGGTGCTACGCGGGTGTAGAACAGGTCCAGGCCGTAAGCCACCACAAGACAAGTGGACTCCAGTCCAGAGGCAGCTGTGGCAAAACCCGTCACCCTGGCCACGGACTGGTTGTAGTTGACGATGTGTTCTGCGCTGATGGGCAGCTCGGGCATGTAGGGTATCAGGCCCTCTTCCCGGTGCATGGCAGTAGGTGTGATGGGTCTTCGTGGGTCCAGGAGTGCCTTGGGCAGCTCTAGTATGGCACCACTGGGCAAGGCCACCAGGACATGCTTGCTGGTAATGCCCTTCTCGGTGACGGTATCACTCATGGCCTCGATGGAGCTTGGGAACACGTAGCTCTGGTGCTCCACCAGGGCTGCCGGAGGGGACGTGAAAGAGGAGAAGGCAGACGTGTTGCTTTGGGTGGCTCCCTCGTACAGCTCCACCACCGAGACCTCCGCCCGACGTGACTTCTCATTGTGGTAGCAGTACACGATCCAGTTCTCTGAGTGTACTAAGTGGACGGGTCCACGGGCACGCTTGTGACTGGCCGAGTAGAGAAAGGCACCTGTGATCGCGTCCACCAGGTGGATGTTGATACTGGCCACTTTGTGCACACTGTCCACTCCCTCCGTGACCACGGCAACCAGGTTCGGGTTGAGGTACTTGTAGAGGACGCTGCGATCTCCCATCACACGGCCCTGAGAGTGGACATGTTCCACAGGGTTCCGCATCACTACGTGGCTGATGGTTTGGCCATCCTGGTGCAAGGACACGCTCCAGACTCTTTCCACGGCCAGCTGGGACTTGGTTGAAGGCCTTAGGCTGTAGCCCGTCAGTGTGCCCGTGGTGGGGTTCGCCAGAAAGAAGTACTGCGTATCCTTGTGCTCTACCAGTAGTTCGGAAGCACTGGACGGGTACGTATGCACTCTCAGAGCACTATCCAGGAACAGGAGGCCCCTGGTGTACTCTTCGTCCAGGAAGGGAAGGGCAGTCGCTTGCAAAACCCGGTAGGGAGCTCGCGTTGGTCCAACACCACTCCCGTGATGGGATTCACAGACACCAGGTAGCCAGTTCCGGAGTCTCGGTGCTTGCCCAGAACCGTGCAGCGCGGCGGATGCGGGTAGTGGGCTGTCGTTCGCTGAACGAAGATTGGTAGCTTCTCTGAGCCGGCTTCGCTCAGTGGTACCAGCTCTGCAAAGTGCTGGCTCCAGACGATCTGTCCATTGCGATTGTCCAGCGCAAACAGCTTCCTGGCCGCTGTGCTCAGCAGGATGACCTTGTTAAAGCCAAACTTGTCTCGCGTCAAGTCCTGGCTGGCTTCGGTCGACTCCTGCCGGCCCATGCCTCCCTGCAGCCCTGCCAGCAGGCCCACAACCAGGCTCTGGAGTTGGCAGATCTGCATCGTGATGCGTGTTACAAACATGGACACTAGGTTAGCATTGCCATCCCCAAACTCCTGCTCGATCTTGGCATCCGTCTCAGACAAGGGCAGGTCGATGAACTGTGCCGCCAGCACCGAGGCGAGCGCCTCCTCGCGGGTCCAGAGCAAACGGCCCTGCGGGTGGAACAGGAGCATCGTGTCGTCTTGGGTCACCACTAGCAGTTTGTAGCTGGGGCTCTGGTCCTTGCGCAAGAAGGGCAGCAGGTGGACTCGCCACACGTCGCCCGTCGTTGGCGGCAGCGTGAACTGACCCTCGAGATCGCTGCGCTCCTGCCAGGGGCTCCCCAGCTCGTAGATGGTGAGCCCGTGGGCCCGGTCCTCGCCCTGCGCGGGTGCCACGACGCCCAAAAGCGGAGTCCCGTTGAGTTGCGCGCACGCGAGGTGTGTCGCCTCGGGCAGCAGCTTCTCCAGCTGCACTCCCGACTTGGTCATCCGGAGGACGGCGAACCCGCGACGGGGCATGCGCAGCGCCAGGTACAGTTCTTCCTGAGCGGGTCCCGCGATGTCCAGCCGCTCCAGGGTAGGCGCGGAGGTCGGCTCCTGCAGCTGGAGTCCCAAGGACGCCAGGGGCACATCCCGGAAGGAAGCTGATTCCCCAAGTGCCATGACTCGGAGGGACATTGCCGTGGCGTCGAGACAGGCCAGGTACTTGTGTCCCACCAGCTCGCAGTCTGTTTCTGCCGTGATCCAAGGTGCCGGAACATTGGGCGACGTCTTGGTGCTAGTGCCGCCGAGCTCGTACACGGTCGCGGCGACGTGCGAGCCCGCGTACACGCGAACGGCGGTCAGTGCGCGCGCCGAGGAGTCGACGTCGTACCGAACAGACGACGTCGACGTCGGAGGAAGGCTTTTTTCCCAGCGGAGAACGCCGGTGGCGAGATCCCAGGCGCGGACGTGAGCTCCGGACACGGTGACGAGGTCCCCACTGGATGAGACGGCGTGCACGCGGCTGTCCTCTTCGAGCAGCTGTCGCCAGGCGAGGTCCCCGGTGCGTGCGCTCAGAGCCGCCAGCACGTTCTTTTCTGTGGCTACGACGAGCCGCTGACCCGCGGCGGCCGACGGGCTTAGATCGGCGTACACGTACAGAGGCCGGCCCACAAAGCGCTGTCGCCAGTCCAGCTTGCCGGCTTGGTCCTCGTACAGACCGTGGACGCCCCGGTTCACGATCGCTGCCCCGAAGAGCGCTAGCACGAAGCTCGCTACACGCAGTGGAAGCATTTCGAGCGGCTCGCCTTTGGAGACGGCAGCACGGCAGGATATCCAAGATCGTCGAGAAACGCACCGTGATCGGCGAAATCGGCGAAGTTGAGGATAGATTGAATGGATGAATGGAAACACGTTGGAGATACTGTTTTTATGGGTGGATAGACGCGCATAATTAAGTCCCTTTACGGGTGTGTAGCTTGCGCCATCTAGCAATCGATCTAAAAACCAATATTTCTATACTCTGTTTCACCTAGTGTTGTACCGCAGGAAAGGCTACAAGCGCGAGCTCCTTGCTCTAGGGCACATCTCGGCGGCACAAGCTCTCGTGCACCAAGGGCAGCTGCCAACGCTATGAGCTCGCTCTTCTAGCCTTCGCTGCGGTACAACTCTAAGTGGCCCCCAAAATCCCGAAGCGCTTCGCGCGCGCGCTTCGGGATCTGCGACGCGCCCGCTGGGGCGATCACCCTGATACAAAAGGGTTTTGGTGCAACCAGTGCTTAGAGTCAGGGGGTCTCGGGGAATCTCGGACCCCCCAACGATTTCTCTAGTCTCGATTTGTAGCGCCGCCCGGTCGGTGTCAGGGGCACAAAACGTGTATGGGCGCATGCCTTTCCCTGAATACCTGCACACCGGGCGGCACTGTGCAATAAAAGTGCAATAAAATACAATACAATACAATACAATACATTGAGCCCCTAGCGGCGAAGTTGAGAACTAAACCCATGGGTACAACATGAATTATTTGGGCGTGTATCTGACGCAGCCTTCCGCTGTGTCAGTCAAATGCTGGCATAGCCGAACACGCTGTGTCAGCGTTTCGATGCATGTACATGTAATTAGTTATCTGCTTGTCAAAATATGTCCCGCAAACTCTCAACCCTCCTCCTACCCCCTCCCCTCCGCCGAGGATACCATAAGAGAGACCCCCTGCCACAGGTGGGAGACTTTAAGCCCTGGGCGCAACTAAATACTAAATACTACAAGCGCCTCTTTTCAACCAGGCAGTGGCGTTCCATTGCCCCCTCCCGTCGCCCCCCCCCACATTTCCCGATTTCCGAACACTTGGACGCCCCTGTGCAACCGTGTGCGTGTACCCCCCACCCGATCGGAGTGACAAGAAAATAATCAATGTTTATTCTTGTTCCCTCGAGACTCGAGACAAATGCGCCCTGTGCGCGCGTACACAATTGGCGCTCACTCCCCCCCCCCCCCATTTCCTTCTATACCGCTTACACACACACAGCTCGAGTTGTGCCACAAGTAATTTTAAGTAAACACTACCGCAGTTAATCCTGTTAATCTTGCGGTGTAAGCTCAAAAACTTTTATTGAAAGATAAATCCCCGAACATTGACAAGATAAAACAGCGCACGGAGCACGAAGGAAGAGAAAAGGGCAGGTAGAGTCAGTGGCGCTTCACTAGGGTCAGCTATATAGTGGCCCTAGGGTCAGCGGCACCCGGGGCGATAGCCCGCAGGGAACCCCCACCCCCGCTCTCGTGGCCCTCCGTGACAGCCCCCTAAGCCTTGCACCCGCGTTGCCTTCTCTTCCGTGCTCTAGCGCGGCCCCGATGGTCTCCTCTGTCGGACTTGCGGACAAAGCTCTGAGGCCCTCCTAGTCTAAGAGCTGTTACACCTGTCCCCCTTGTTCACCCGCTCCAGGCATTATTAATATCAGTCAGATAACCACTGCCTAATTTTTTCTGCTTACACTAAATCAGTTTTCCTTTCGGTAACTGAAGGAGGTGCTCTTTACAACAAATACACCACATTGAAATACTCTTGGTTTGTGTGTATATACAGGGACACGGGAACCGGGGGAGGGGGGGGGCAACGAGGGCTTGAGCACCCACTGACATTTTCCAGAGTGTGCTGGGCAATATACTGAGCTCCCGTGCGTTTGGCTCAAGGCCTACTGAAAATGCCTGCACAGCTCCCTCCTCCCCTCCGTGTTCCCGTTGTTGCTCAGCTCCGCCATAGCCAAGCCACGTACTTGGCTAAGGGCAAGCACGTGGCTCTGTTCTTGTTACGGCTGGTTACCCACCAAATTACGGCTCAACCTTCACCCACAAAATTCCAGAAAAAAAATTGCGACGTAAAAAAAAGTGTCAGTAAACCGCAAACGACGTGGCAACTCAAAAAAAAAAAAAAAAAAATGGGGAGGAAAAAAACAAAACAATAAACAAACGGCGCCTACGGTTTGCATAGCCAATTGGCATATCACAGTCAGGGATATCTCATCTGTTTACCTGCTTGGTCGTTTTCCTGGGGCCCTCCCATACCACCGGCAATCAGGTCACCGAACGACGTTTCATCAACAGATCGTTTCATCGACAGGTCGTTTCGTTGACACGCGATGTTTCATCGACAGATTGTTTCGTCGACAACATATCATCGGAAGCTTAGATGAACATTTTAGATAAGAGACGGAAAAATAGCGCGGGCGCCTTACCGCAAACGCTAGCCTTGTACCTGCTCCACGAGTGGTAACTTTAGTGCACTGTACGCTTCTCACGCGCTCAGTCTTTCTAAAAATTACTGATTTAGGGGTTTTGGACGACGCTCAGCAAGTTTCTAATTGGAACCACAAGTCTATTTTCACTAATTAAAAGTTAATTAGTGAGGTTTAATTAATTAGCCCACTTATCGCAAAGATTAGCCACCCACATAATGTCCCCTGGGCGTATAACTCACTCGCACAAATTGCGTAAGTGTAGCTTTCATAGTTTTTGTTTAACAAAGTAAGTTGCGCGGACACAGCAGCCGTAGGATGGTAAAAATAAAGTTCTAATTTAATGGCGAAAAAATTCACGCAAAAAAAGGGTGAAGTGCCGAAAAAAAGTGGTATTAGTTTACAGGAATAATGAAGGCTAGGCACAAGAACGCTAGTTACGCGGGAAAAAAAAACTTGAAAAAGGACGGAATAAAGGTCAAAGTTAAAACCCAAGTACTTACAAAAATAAATTGTTAAATGAAAAATAGAATAAAGAATTAATAATAAAAAGTGAATAAAAATAAGCGCGTCCTGAAGAAGGCAGTGCCACTGCCGAAACGTCGACGGACGTCAGGCCCTTTTCTTATTTTTATTCATTTTTTATTATTAATTCTTTATTCTATTTTTCCATTTAACAATTTATTTTTGTAAGTTCTTGTGTTTTAACTTTGACTTTATTCCGTCCTTTTTCAAGTTTTTTTTCCCGCGTAACTAGCGTTCTGGTGCCTAGCCTTCATTATTCCTGTAAACTAATATAACTTTTTTCGGCACTTCACCCTTTTTTTGCGTGACCTTTTTCGCCATTAATAAACATTCGCCACTTTATATACTATATATATATATATATATATATATATTAAATATATATATATATATATATATATATATATATATTAAATATATATATTAAATATATATATATATATATATATATATATATATATATATATATATATATATATATATATATATACAGGGTGTTCACAAAAGGTGGACAAATTCGATATTGCGAAAACTACGCGTCGCAACAAAAAAAGGCTTGTGTCTTTTTGGTCCTGGGCCAGGGGCCTATTTAAGAAAATTATTAAAGTCCGAGATAATTAAATTGTTAATTATTTTTGCGTAATTAACTTTTTTAATATTGTGTTTAAGGGCATAGTTTCAATTAGAAAATTGCTCAGCCTCATCGAAAAACACTAAATCAAGAAATTGCAGAACGATAGAAGGCACGGGAAGCATTTTACGGCTTTCTGAAAAACCGTACAAATTCGACAGGTTTTAAGTTTCGGTTTGTTATCGGAGCGCATCTCCGCCCCGGCAGCACCGCGCCCCGTGGAGAGATAGTGCATCCAACCTCTGCTGCGCTGTCATCGCGCGACGCAGCAGAGGCTGGTTGCACTATCTCTCCACGGGGCGCGGTGCTGCCGGGACGGAGATGCGCTCCGATAACAAACCGAAACTTAAAACCCGTCGAATTTGTACGGTTTTTCAGAAAGCCGTAAAATGCTTCCCGTGCCTTCTATCGTTCTGCAATTTGTTGATTTAGTGTTTTTTGACGATGCTGAGCAATTTTCTAATTGAAACCATGCCATTAAACCCAATAATAAAAAAGTTAATTACGCAAAAATAATTAACAATCTAATTATCTCGGACTTTAATAATTTTCCTAAAAAGGTCCCTGGCCCAGGACCAAAACGACACAAGCCTTTTTTGGTGCGACGCGTAGTTTTCGCAATATCGAATTTGTCCACCTTTCGTGAAACACTCCTGTATATATACATATATATATATATATATATATATATATATATATATATATATATATATATATATATATATATATATATATATATATAAGTAAGTCAGAGATCCGTACTTGCGGAGTTGCTATGCTAAGAGTTTATTGTATGTATTACGACAGTTTCGCCGGGGAGGCTCGGCTTCGTCAGGATATAATACATGTGAGGGCATCGAGACTGCACGCAGTAGCGGTGGGCGGCCATTGGGGCGAGAAGGACGTGACGTCAGGAAAAAAAAAACAAAAAACACAAAAAACAAATGTTTGGTTTGAGCGCGCTCCCACGGTAGGGCGGCGGGTTTCAGCGCGCTAAAGAGGCGTATATGAGACTTCCGACGCTGCGGTGGGTGCAATAGGTCATAAACGGACGGCACAGGCTCTGGAATGACATCTTCGGTACTAATTGCCCGCATGAGGCTAAGCCAGATGTGGGCGTCTGCTCTCCGCGACGGTCACCCCCGCCTCCCCTCGGGCTGCCGCACGTCGCGGAAGACAGGGGAGAGGGGAGCCAAGGAGCAGATCGCGGGGCGGAGTTGGCGCGGGGAGGGGGAGGAAATAGCCACCGGATAGTTGCAAAGACGTCGTCGTACCGGACAGTGAATTAAAAATATAAATTGCAAAGATAAAACATTAAAATAAAA
>JAZHYW010062495.1:0-31225 GCA_037355805.1 Ixodes ricinus | reverse complement strand
TCTTGCAGTGTCCAGGAATCCACTGGAACTCAACTGAGTGTCTCCTATCAATACATTTCTGAAGATGGCATAAAAGTTTGAAAATAATTTGTTCATTTTCACTTCGTCGCAGGTATGTGCAGATGCTTTGGAGTGCAGGCTTAGAATCTGTAAACACCGTCCATGCCTGAGGTGGCTTTGTCAATATAAATCGAAGGGCTTGATGAAGTCCTACAAGTTCAGCCGCTGTCGAAGATGTCTTGTGGCTAAGTTTGAAGTTTCTTGTTGTGACATACGATGGAATCACAATGCTTGCGGTAGAACTATTTTTGACACATGATCCGTCCGTGTATATGTGAGTTTTTGACGCGTGTAAACAGGCAATGGTGGATAAAGTGAGTTGCTTAAGCACTAGCATTGGTGTATTTGATTTCTTTTTGATGCCTTGAATGTCAAGTTCCACAACGGGGAGAGGAGTCTCCATGGAGGTATAGTTGGAAGGTCAAACGAGCCTATATCATCAGGCATGTATTGCTCCATTTTTGACAGTGCCTTTGAATACTCTGAGTAAGGTCGTTTAAAAGTAAGATCAGCGAGTAAGTGATGACTATGATTAGTAATATGTCTTAGATGAACTCTCAATGTTTCCTGCATCACTAGTACCTCTACAGGTGTGGCGCGTGCCTCGGCAACTGTGCCCAGAGTCGAGGCACAAGCTGGCAGGCCCAAACAGCCACGGAGGCCACGTGCTTGAACTGCTCTGAGAGCTTTGATGTTGGTTTGACACGTGCCATGTAGAATGGGAACGCTATATCGAAGTAAGCCGACAAATAAGGCCACATATATCTGTAATAGGGATCTTACTGTCGCGCCCCACGTGGTTCCACCGATGAAGCGAGTAAGAACACTAAAACTGGCGAGCTTTTTGCGCAAGTACAAAATATGAGGTGACCAGGTCAGACCCCTGTCGATGGTGACTCCAAGAAATGTGTGGCATTTAACGTATGATATTGTTCGCTTGCCTATCTTAAGTGGATATTTGTCCATTCTTCGGCGGGTGAACGCAATGGCTGCTGATTTGTCAATGGAAATTTCGAGTCCACGGGTATTAAAATAATTTGTCATTTTCTTCAGTGCAGACTGAACCCTTGCCTTTGCTTGAACTCGTGTAGATCCAGAGGCCCAAATACAGATATCATCGGCGTAGAAAGATGCCTGGATGGTTGGGGGCAGTATGTTGGCGAGACGGATGAGAACGATATTAAATAATATGGGACTGAGAACGCCCCCCTGAGGGACACCGCGGGTTACCGGGTAAGAAAGCGTGTTTCCTTCTTTTGTAGACATAAAAATTGATCTTCCTGTGAGGTAGCTTCTTATCCACCTGTATAAGTGTCCCCCAATCCCAATTTCGCTGAGAGCTTGAAATATCGCTTCGTGAGTGACATTGTCGAATGCTCCTTTGATATCTAAGAAAGCCGCTATCGTGATTTTACGATGTGCTCGCTCCTGTTGTATGTAAGTTACGAGGTCAATGACTCCATCAATGGAGCTTCTTCCTCGACGGAATCCTTGCATGATTTCTGGATATATCCCTCGCTGTTCAAGATACCAATCTAAGCGGCGGTAAATCATTTTTTCCATGATTTTTCCAATGCAACTCGCGAGCGCGACAGGACGGTACGAAGTTAATTGAAGTGGCGATTTGCCCGGTTTGAGAAGTGGCACAATCCTTGCCTCTTTCCACGAGCCAGGAACATTTCCATTGATCCATGAAGAGTTGTATATATTCAAAAGAAGCTTTCGCGCTTCCTTCCCCATATGTATCAAATAACTGTACCGTATGCCGTCAGGTCCCGGAGAGGTGTGAGGCTTTACTGAAGAAAGCGCAGCCTCCAGTTCGCTCATTGTGAAAAGGTCGTCCATAGCTTCTTCACGAAATACTGGCTCGATTGTTGTACGAGATGAAGATTGGTTCGAAAGGGTTGTGGATGTTGTTAACAAAATGCAGTACTGGTTTGCCACCTCTTTCTCTGAACAATTTCTTGACAACGCAAGCGAGCGAAATGGATAGAGTTGCGAAGGAGAAGATTTAAGACCTCGTGAGATCTTCCATATTTTACATAATGGCTTTCTGGGATCTATATTTTCGCACATCGTCCTCCAGCAATGCCGAGCGAGCTTCTTAAAATGACGACAGATTTTCTTTTGCACTCTGCGCAATTCGCGGAGATCTTTGATGTCTTTAGTCCTCCTGGATCGTCGTTCTGCCCTGCGACGTATAGCGCGGAGGCGCTCATATTCTGCGTCAATTGTTTTTTGCGTGGACGGGACGTTAAAATCACGTGTTGCTTTTTCTGCACAGGATACAATGACCTTTTCAAAGTGAGATAGTTCAATAACATTTTTGCATTCGTTCGTCATTGCTTCTTCGAACATATGCCAGTTGGTTCGTTGTAGGAAGTTTGTTTTCCGAACATTGGTGAACCCATTAATTGTTGTGTACGTGGGTACGTGGTCACTACCACGAGTTTCAATGTCTGCAAACCATGTTGTTTGCGAGGTTAGTGCTGCCGAAACAAATGTTAAGTCAAGGCAGCTGCTGCCGTCCGTTCCGTAGAAATACGTCGGGGTTCCGTCATTAATGGTAGATAAGTGGTAGTCGTCAGCTAATTCCGCCAAGTGCCTTCCCCGCAGGTTTGTCCGAATGCTCCCCCATATTGGATGATGGGCATTAAAATCACCTGTTAGAATATATGGCAGTGGCATTGTATTTAGGATAGACTCCAAATGCTGCCTGTCGAATAGGGACTTTGGTGGTATATATGCTGCGATTAATGTGAACTTCACTTTTCCATTTGAAATCGTGGCGCAAACATATTCGTTGGTTGGGTGGGTTGAAACGACGTGTGCAGTATATGTAAGATCTCTTCGAATGAACATTGTCACACGACTTGCACTATTAGTGCATGCTGATTCAAATTTTTCATATCGTGACAATTGAATGTCTTTAGGTAAGTTTGATTCACAGATTACAATGATGGGGAAACTGTATTTAAAAACGAACTGCCTGAAATCAGAAAGTCGTGATCGCAAACCCCTTGCGTTCCATTGTATGATAGAGGCTTTCTTGTAATGATCATCCATTGTGCTGACGTACGCTATCTGGGATAGCGGCGATCACTAATGGGAATTATCAATCGCTCCATAGTAAGCAGAGCCTCTACTTCTGGGAGGTTGTTTGCCCCAGGGTATTCTTGTATGATAGCCTTTAACGCCACAAATAACATAGGTAGAAGTACCTGTGTAAGATCTTTTTGTTTTCGTGGATGCTGTGTCTGGCTTGACATTGGGTATGTTTCCGGTGTTCCGGTGGGAGGCGCTTGAGTATTCCGTGATCGACGAGGTGCTGGTACGGGTGTTGGCATTGTCGACCTCCCTGGGCGCTCCTCCAAGGGAAGAAAGACGTCCTCTTGTGTATTTCTTTGATCTTTTTGATCCTTCCGAGGACGCTTCAGGATCTCACTGTAAGTTTTCTTTGTAGGTGCTCCGTTGGGATGCTCTGGTCGTGGTTGGCGGCGAACAACTTGTGGATTTGGTGACGGAGCTCGGCGCCTTGTTTGCCTTCCGTTGATGATAGAAAGTTGCTTTGCAGCAGTGGCGGCCTTTTTTCGCGGACATCCGGAATATGTGGATGAGTGGCTGCCGCTGCAGTTGGCGCATTTTGGTTCTTTTCTGGAGCTACACTCCTTGTGGCTGTGTGGTCCTGCACACACCTTGCAACGACGTTCTCCTCGGCAGTTCCTGGCGAGGTGTCCGTACCTTTGGCAATTGAAGCACTGAACTGCCTGTCCAAAGTATTCTTCAACGGGATGGCTTGTGAATCCGAGGTAGACGCGTTGAGGCATGGCTCGGTCCGTCCGAAAAGTGAGGACGACTGTCGTTGAAGGGTGTTGTTCCACAATTCCGTCATCCTGGCGTCGGTAGGCCACTTGACGTTGAACGGACACGACCCCAAAATCTTTTAAATACTCCAAGAGCTCGTCGTTGCTGTATTCAAGTGGCACATGTTTTACTTTTCCGTAGTTCCTGGAATATGCCTCCGGAATATGAGCAGTTACCGGGATCTCTCCGAGAGAGGTGACTGCGAGAAGCTTGTTTGCTGAGTCCAGGGATGCAACATTTACGGAGAGATTGCCTTCTTTGTTGATCTTGTGCGAAACAATCTTTTCTTGTGTCACCGATATAATCTCATTGGCAAGCACATTTGGGTTTACACGCCAGAAGGACGTGTTTGGTGTTGTGGGCTTGAAGACTACAGGAATTCCTGTTGCCCGGTTTTTTCGGTACGTCACGACGGTGTACGGTACGTCATTGTCGGTCTCATCGGTTATGTCCCTCATTGAATATAATGAGGTGTTATCCTCGCCTTGGTCCTTCTCGGCATCGGCGGTACGGATTCGCTTGGATGGTATGTTCTCGTCTGATACTGATCCACTTACTTCTTGAAGAACCGATTGAGGAGGGTGAAGCAGTGGGCGTCCATCCTCCTGGTGGCCATTGGAATTTATGTGGTCGGTGATGGCGTCCATCTTGGCAGGCAGATTGGGCGTCAAGCGCTTTCTGCTACTCACAGAAGAGGTTGGCCCTCCATTTGTGGTCGGCGGGCTGTCGCCGAGCAGATTTGCTGATGGTAGATGGTTTCCGTTCGTGATGAAAATTGAATAAACTGGCCTAAAGCGTTTGGTTTTAGTTTTAGTAGATCGTTCCGAGAAACTCCGATTACGATAGCCGAATACTCCGCCGATGCCATGCTTCGTATCGTTACAGCTCATACATTTTCAAACGTCCATCGAGCAACATTGGTGGTCGCCATTTCTTGGGCACGAATCGCGTGATTGGGTCCAAGTCCACGCCCAACGCTGACGCTGCGCTCGTGCTCCAATACAGGCTCAGAGTATACGTGTCCATATATGGTATGGTGGACTCAGATGGTTGGCGCTGCAGCTGCTAAGATGGCGCCCACTTTTGAAAAAAAGGTCTTTTCTGCAGACACGCTTTCGATCATGTTCGCAGAGCATGTTTGCCTCATACACATGTATGCTTGGAACATGTTTGCAGACGGTTTTTGTCTGTCTAGTCGTGACAGGGCCGTCAGACAAGGAACGAACACGCCTCAGACAGACACTGTCTTTCTTATGATGTACGAGCGTGTGACTCGGCACTTGGTTTCTACGATCTAAGAACGCGGGGACAGCCAATCATGGCGAACAACAGAATGATTTCAGCGGATTACCATGCTGAGAAAACGATCCGATCTGAAAGCTGCCGTGTGCGCAGGGACGATAGACAAAAAATCATGAGCCGTTCCACTCTATGAAGGTAGATGACCAGCGAAGCTGTTTAGCACACGATACAGAGCCGCCCCGAGGAGCCGGAAGAAAACATGACACGCGCGACGGGACCGCCACCCCGGGGGAAAGTAGACACGTGCGATGGGGCCGCGACCCCGGAGAGTGGAGGGAAAGGAAACTAGGCACACAAGCGTTTGGAATGACGGCAAGAGAGGGCGGTGCGAGTATGGCCGCAAAGGAGTAAACCTTGAGAAACCTCGTACGGAAAAACTAGAACTTACCGATGCTGTTGCTATGGCGACGGCGTTTTTGGCAGGACGAACAACCAACGAGAGAGCTCGGCATGGTTCGGAGCACATGGATTTTTAATAACGAACACAGGCGGCCTTTCCGACACCGCTTGTCTGGGGTTCGTGTCCGTGCAGTGATATGTCGACGCTAACACAATTTAAACGCGCCCGAATGCCGGGGCCGGGATAACCGCCTTCGTTGACTGTTACGAACTCGATCGCTACGAAGTCAACACAACTGTCATCGTTGGTAAAAGATTGCCTATGCCAGTCGTTTGCAAAGCGACGTAGATGGAAACAAATCACCGGGGCGTTTTTCGCGGCGTCGGAGATGCAGTAGCGAGCCGACGTTAAAAAAGATACGTTTGAACTACGAGAGTGTCAGCAAGAGCCACGTAAATAGCTGTCCACACTCGGAGCGGACGCGCGCGCTTTGATCGAAGTGCTGGATTCGCGCTGTTGGACCGCGAATTGGCAAGCGCTTCGGGACCGATCTTTTATGATTGCAACTCAATACTGACTTGACACTCGGCAAAAAAAGGTTGGACCGGGATTCCGTAGCTCCCACCGAACTGTTATAGCTCGGCAGTGACGTACAATCGTGTCAGAAAAACAAAAAACAAATGGCATACTAATAACAAAATGTACATACCGTGTCGCGAAGGTAATCCATATGGCGTTTATTTGAGCTCTATATCACACAAAACAAAGATATAGAATCGATGAGAGTCCCTTTTCGGACGACAGCGTTCGTCACCGCTGCCTCGGAAAACCAGGAGATGACAAGAAGAGATTGACCTCCGAATCTGTAATTGAGGTCAGCGATCAAACTATAATACGGGAAGGGTCCACAAGGATCGCGCGGGCATATTCCATTCAGCAAGCCAGCCGGTCGTGGGCAGACGGTCTTGGCCAAGGACCGTCGGAGCACCGCTGCGCCGAATCGGAGCGCCTGTATATTCTGCCGAGCTCGCTTGGTCGGTGGAATCGTGGCCGTGGTAGCTTTTCCAGGGTGTTTGTGGATCCAGCGTTCTTGTTCGTCGTGGTCTGTTTCAAGTACTTTTTACTTTTTTCTTGCTGCTTGAAGTCGGGACGCGCGAGAGGAGCATGTAGAAAAATAAACGTCCGTTGGTCGTCGCGACTAAGTAACTGAGGGACGCTGTCGGCCCTGTTGATTTGATCGTAGAAAGTGCGTAAGACAGCTCCGGAGCTGTCGTAGGATTCCGTTGTAACCTGCGCAAAACTCACGAGAAGTTCGTATCGTGAATACGAATTTGTTCTTACGTTTTGTCGTACGCACATTTTTGGCGTAAGATCGCTTCGTGAATCTGGCCTCTGATCTTAAAAATGGTGCCTATATTGATAACTAATCTACTGAATAGGCCTATTGATAAATTACCCAAGCATCAAAGAGAATGCAGGGAATGGTGTTCCACGCGCCGCACGTGCCGGCGTCTGCAGCAGTAACTGTTCTAAAGCAAAAGCCTAAAACAAATGGCATCTTGCACGCGTGTTCGTCAACGCTTTATTTTGGTTATTTACTTCGAATCTTTTATACGGGGAAGGCGTGCGCGTGCGGCGGTTCGAGCGTAGAGTTTTTAGTTACTGCACACGAAAAATCCACGGAACATGGAGCATCGCTCTAGAAGTAAAACATCAGGCTCATAATTTTGTTTTTGTTCTGTTTGTGCTCATTGTATATTGAATTTCGTCATTCGCTGGGGATTCTGTTGTTGTTCGTCGTATGATTGGCTGCCTACGTGTTCTGCGGAAAAGTGAACTCGCCGACCTCCGCTTAGAGTGGGGGCCTAAGAAATGTCGGCGGTTGTCCACAGGTTATGTGGGAAGCGGCACTTTGAATGCCTAGCGTGAACGTAAATACTTTAAATCTGGTGACAATTAGCTCCAACGAAGCCTTAAGCCGCGGGTCACACTGCTTATACACTATAGGGAGTATTCACTGGCGGCCATATCTGTGTGCGCGAGTGCTGAGCACGTGCTGACGCCGAGCTTCCACAGTTCTTTTGCAACGTGCATTCCGCACCATCGAGAGTGCCGGTCTTAACAGCCTATTGATGTGAGCTCCTTCTGAGCATGCGCTCTAAACAGCACCCACAAATATGGCGTCCAGTGAATACTCCCTATACAAAGGACAGTCTGCATACAGTTTCGAATGCGAGCCACCGCGAGATCCGTGCTCCGGATGCCCCATGGCAACGAGTTCAAGGAGGAAACTTTGCGCGCGGCATTCGAACCACGGATATTGCGGTGACTTGATCGTGTTTGAAGACTGTCTTTGTATGATGTATGAGCAGTGGACCCTGGCTTCGATAACTGACGTATATCTCTCAAACCGAATGGACGCTAACTGCGTACAACGTGAACGAGTTTCCGCGTGCTTTTGTATTCGAGCGAGTGCAATCAAGGTGTATATACGCTGGAAATATAAGCGAGCGTCGCGCGTTCTCGTTGCAGAAAAGAGAGAAAGGAAACATGAGATAGCACTTGTTGAATCGGTTGTTTCCACACTGCGCGCGTCTCCCGTTGTGTTCGTGCTATCTCGCGTCAACTCCCTTACCGTCAATGTCGGATCGAGTGGACTCTAAAAACAATCAAGTGCGTCTATACTTTCCCGCAAAGCACTCGGAGGAGCCGGTCGCTACGATCCACGGTGGAGCTCGGGGGAGCCACGAGGCCTAAAATCTGTTTAGATCTTAAAACGCAGTCTGCGCTGCTGGCACAGAGCGCGACGTATTGCTCCCTTACGTCATGCTCAGTGTCCCAGTGCAGACTATTTTTTAAATCTTAACGTATTTTCGGCTTCTCTCTCAGGTGCTTTGGGGAATGTAGACGCACCGGATTTCGTAGAGTGTATATATCGCTTATGAATGGTAAGGGGAAAATAAACCTTAGGTGATCGAATGAGAATACCTCCAAAAATCCTAAGAAAGTAGAGGCTATTACAAGATACTTCTAACGTATTAAAAAAAAAAAAAACGTAATTGTTTTGATTATATAGTTTGCTGCAACCTCAGAGGCTCCGTTCACACACAAAACACCCCGCTAAGTGCCCGATGCGCGGATGCGCATAAGGCATAGACTGCGCTTTGTTTTGTAAAAGTCAGTAACGAAAAAAAAAAAAAAAGGAGCAAACGATTGTTTTATTTTTTTTCGAAACATCAGGAAAAGCAAATGTCGTGTTGGTACCAAGTGGCGCAGTCACGCCGTTTCCAGGTCCCCGAGAATTCGGGGACGGATATGCCTTTCCCGTAGTTCTTATGGTGCTATATATTCTATAGTATATACATTACAGTGTTTTTTCTAGAGTGACACTAACCCCTCCTCCCCCCCCCCCCCCGCCAAAAAAAAAACAAACAAAAAAACAAGCAAACGTAAAAGTTACATTTATGCGGCTTGTGCAGGTGAGTTATACGGCCAGGGGGACATAATATAGGGGGCTCATCGTAACGATCAGTTGGGTAATTAATTAAAATTTGTTCATCAACTTCTTAATTAGTGAAAATATACATATGGTTCCATTTAGAAACCTGCTGAGCGTCATCGAAAACCACTAAATCAGTAATTTTCAGAAAAACTATGAGTGCGTGAGAAGCGCAGTAGTGCGCTAACCACTCGTGGAGCAGGAGCAAGGCTACCGTTGCAATAAGGCGCCTGCGCGATTTGTCCGTCTCTTATCGTGTAGCCCCAGCCTTGTACCGCACTACTACGCTTCCCACGCGCTGAATGTATTTATGAAAATTATTGATTTAGTGGTTTTCGATGTCGGTCAGCAAGTTTCTAATTGGAACCATACGTCTATTTTCACTAATTAAAAAGTTGATTAACAAATCTTGACTTAATTAGCCGACTGATCGTTATGATTAGCCCTATATACTATGTCCCCCCTGGCCGTATAACGCACCTGCACTGCACTAAGTTTAGCTTTCGCGATTCTTTTTAAAAATTAGCATGACTCTTAGAACAAACACCCAGTATAACTATCGACCAACCCACTGTTTATGCCCGCTTTGGCTCGCACCGGGTGCGGGCACCGCGCGCGCAGAAACCATATTCCGGTGAGGTGAAGCATCTGCGCGTGCGCAGTGTCGACAGCAGCGCCACCGCACTGGCGTGACGTTAGAGTTGAGTTGGTCTATAAAGTCACCGACAGGCTTGAGAAACGCAGTGCATGGGCTATCATGTTTTTGCTTCGTGAGTCATTCTCAGACGTTCTTATCGGCCAATGCCACAATCTCGTTGATGCGGAGCGATAATCAAGGGCTCGGAAAAACTGTCAATCAATCAAGTGATCAATCAATCAATCATTTTATTTGCGCTTGCCGGGAGGCAGACAACAAGCCAACAGGTGTTGGCTCGATAAGGTAGGATGTCCCAACATGCGACCCGTGTTGAGCTTTTTTAGAGGAATGGCTTCTTCGACGTTCATTAGTAAAGAGAGGCAGGGAGTTGAGAAAAATGCCTCGTTTCCAGCCTCGTATAGCGAGCGGCCTGCTTGACACTTAATTGTCGTCAGTCCCGACGGATCCAACAGGATCGGACGGCAGCAGCTGGCTCCGAGCACGACTCGTAGTCACATCGGCAGCTGGACTCGCACGCTGCCGTCGACTCGCGCGAGGAACGACCCATGGTTTCGGGACGCGTATTCGGACAGGCTTGTGGAGTACTTTTCGCCACTCTGATTCGCGCCTTTTGATAGACGTCATGTCGCCTGGCTTACTGGGGGAAGGGGGAAGAGCGGGTCAAGGCGTATAATAAACACGCCTCAATGGTTCATGCGCTACTCCTATATTGGCTCCCAGAAATGCTTACCGTAAGCGTAAGCAGATCTGGGAGTCATCTAAAGGCTAGCGCCTGAATCGCTGAGGAGTGCGTATCGAAACCTTGCGCTCCCCCTTCCTACCCCTATCTCTCTCTCTCTCTCTCTCCTCCACATAAACCTGGCGATGTGAGTATACGAAAACCCGCCAATCGGAGTATCAAAATTGGCCCGTTGTCTTACGCCACAAGCTTTTCCGAACACCCTGGCGGTGACTCGGTTGGAGGGAACTGCCGGTATCCCCGAATGACACTCGACGCGCACACTCGAAAAGAAGCCCGTGCGTCTACTTTCCCGCACAACACTCGGAGAGCCAATCACCGCAACTTACGGAGGCAGCTCAGCGAATGACGATGCCGAAACATATGTTTAAACCAGAAAAACACAAGTTTAAGTTGTGACATTAAACAATGCAAGCATGACGTTTTGCATTGCTTATAATATCACAACTCAGACTGCGCTTTTTGGTCTAAACACATGTTTCGGCATCATCATTCGCTGAGCGGCCTCCGTAAGTTGCGGTGATTGGCTCTCCAGTGTTGTGCGGGAAAGTAGACGCACGGGCTTTTGTCAGAGTACAGGGTAAGATGCGCGTCGTCATTCTTCTGGCAGAACAGATCGAGAACATGTGAAGGGCCAATCAGCAGCTGCCATGGCTTCCCATTTTCGCGCTGCTTGCTTCGTGATTGGTTCTTCGTCCGTCTAATCGGATGACGCGCACTCTGATTGGCTGCGATAGTAAGATGACTCACTCGCCACACGTTTCTTAGGTTGTCAATGACCTCATCGAGGGATGAGGCCGAGAAAACATTTGCACACGTTGAGTCAGTCGTTGCGATTGACTCAGCAAGAATGTCGTAGGAAGATTGGCTCTCGAACCATGTTGCTGTTCCTCGAATCAAGCTCGCGCATCTAACGACACTTCCGGGTTCATTCATAATTATATAAATAATAGAAGTTTCGAATTTGCGGCAATTATTTTCGAATAAGCGCAATAAAATGTAAAGACACAAAGCTTCTCGAACGTTTTGCATGAAACGAGACGAGTGCGTTGCTGCTTTCTGTGTTGTGTTCTGCTCGACTGTAGCTACCCACAGCTTGACAAACGCAGGGCGTGGTTACAATGTTCACGGTTCACGATTTGTTCTTCGGTGTAGCATGTATATTCATACTTTCCGCGAGTCTTCATCATGAAAAAAGTTCCAACGCGTGCACCTATACATTAGTTCCGTAGTCGTCCTACCCTGACAATAATAATAATATTTAAAAAAAAAGTGTGTACGATTTTGAGCAGTACGCAGAAACAGCAACTCACGGCGAACATTAAAAGGATCTCACCGAATGACCAATCGGGACACGATTGGATCTGAAAAAGAAGAATATGATGTGGGCTGGGACAATGAGGGAAAGTCTAATCGTATAATAATCTTCGTAATTCGCCGAGGGCCATTCGCTGTTCGTAAAATTTTTCTCTGTCAGAGTGTACGACAGCGGGACATAAAACTTGTTCTGTTTGTCGGCGTTAATAGAAAGTTTTAGAATAGGGTTGCCCCAAACCTTTGGAGCACCCCGCGTTCTAAAACGTCTCTACTGTCGCGATAACGGTCAGAAACCCGCGCGCACAAAAAACAATACGGCCGCAATGAAATAACGGACATTGTTTCAGCGCGCATTAGAAGGGACAGTTTGTGCAACCGGCGCTTGCGCAAACTGCGACTTCTCACCGATAGTCAGGGACAGTCTAAGAAACACCGGGTGTGGATCAAGTCCCGCGAGCATATCTTATCGTATCGCTCCGCAGTCGATCCGATGGAAGAATTATCCGATAAAAACGTCGAGGATGGAATCGCAAAGCGAGAGGAGTGAACTTAATACGCCACGTCCGCGACACTCTAAGACATCTGTAGCGTGTGCATTTCCCTCAAAGGCTTTTTTTTTTGGGTGAACCAATGGCCGCTATCCATACGGAGGTCGCTCGGCGAATGACGGGGCTCATAAAATGTGTTTCGACCTTAAACAAATTCGGCAGAGACACCTAAGACTGATTACGTGTAGGAATACAAAAGCATTCCTACAAGCAGCGCGCCACGTCTTCCTTTCGCACACGGCGCTCCGGCGGTGACATCAGGCTCCCCCACTGCGCAGGCGCGGCGAACCCTGCCGGCTTCACGATGGCTTCCGTGGCGAAGCATTGCGTTGCTGCGCTTTTCTTTGTGTTTTATTTCTGAAGCGCGTCCGCTTTGACCTTGGGCGCACCCGCCGTCTTCCGTGACGAGGCATCTGCGTTGCTGTGCTTTTCTTTGTATCTTATTGGAAATGGGAATTTAGGTGCCGTTTTTCTGCTACAGACGGTTACAGACAACGCCGGCTTCGCTCCATGGGACAGTTAATGCTTTCGCATTAAAACGGTCTGCGCTGTTGCACCACGCACTGTGAAACGTCATGCTAATGCCACCGCGCAGACAGTCCTTTTTTTTTAAAGGTTTAAACACATTATTAGATTTGTCATCCGCCGAGCGATTGGCTCATCCAAGTGCTTTGCGGGAGATGCAGACGCTACAGACTTCGTAAAAGTGTGGGTGGCGTATAGAGCTCCCCTTTTCGAAAAGGCCATTGAGCAACGTTGGCGGTCGCCATTTCTTGTTTAGGCTTAGGCTAGGTGGCGCAAGCTACCGCCCTTTGTAAAGGGTATAGTCAGTAACATCCATCCATCCATTGCACGGGCACGAAGAGTGTGTTCGGATTCAGAGTCCTCGATGAACGCTGACGCAACTCTCGTTCTCAATACATGCTCAGGGTATACGTACCCGAACAATGGCGGACTCGGATATATAAATATGGCGCAGCAGCTATCTATAGATTGCGCGCACTTCTAAAAGGCGTCCATATTGCCGCGACGTAACTCGTTGCCTTCCTTTTTGGTCGCGCTCCGATTAGAAGTCGGAGGCACGTTCGAGTGGACGTGCTTCGAAGTAAAACCCAACGCTTGCAGCCGTGTTTTCTGCAGACTGCGGTTGAAATGACCGTCTACCGTGATCTTCAAAGAGGCGGACACGTCAAAGGATTGCGCTGTTGACCTTTATGGACAATTGGTCCCGCCGTCTTAGGTCGTCTGTCATTTGCTTCTTTTTTATTACCAAGAGGGAACACTTTTAAGCGTGTCACGTGTAAATAAAAACGCAACAACAAGGTAGACGGGTAAGATAAAGCGGCCGTTTCTATTTTTTATTTCATTATTAGAAAAGAAAGTTGTAACGAGGATGGGTGACGGTCCCCCTTAAATTTTGAGAGATGCTGCGTCATTTTGATTGGGAACACGAATAAATTCCCGCCAGGAACTTCGCGCCAATCGCTTCACGTCCTGTTTTAATAGCAGAATTGCAGTCCTACCGAAGCGAATTTTCATTTAGCCTGGAAAATGAGGCGTGTCATATGTGTCTGAAGCACGATGAAAGAGGTATATAGGTGGGACACCGCGCGCGTCACAGCGGCCAGATAAAGTCATCTCCTCGCCTTGGTTGCAAGCGGTACGCACCAGATGGCTCCTCGATATGCGGCTAACCCTCACAAAAATATTAAAGCGGGGTGATTCCACGTCAGTTCATGCAATGATGGTCCGGGTCATAATTTAGATATTTTTGTTAAAAATATATATGAAAGCCATGTTCTTGGCAGGAACATTCAGCTATATATGAACGCCGTAACAATTTTTTTCGCTGAGATATAAAATAGAGAAGCTCGAGGCGTGGAAATTGAGAAGATTTCACAATGCTACTTTGCACAGTCGTCATCATCCTCACCGAAGCTTTCACGTCACCATAACTTCTTTAATACGTTTCACAAAAGATATATAACGCATACACTAAAAATTGAAAATATCAATAAAATATTTCTATGCAAACAAAAAAATCAAACATGGCATAAAAACGCGTTTTAGAGACATATTCACAATTTTTTTTGGCAAATAAACCATCTTTCATAATACTTCACAAAACATATCAAAATGCGCGTCTTTAAATATTCTTTACGAATATATAAAGATAATATGCCCACCCTTAATTATATTTTTGTTATTAACGCGGAAATGCGGCTGATTTCTCAAAATGTGGCAAGATTGGGCGTCGATATTTAAAAAAACTCCATCTTTTATTTTCTTTAAACTCCCATTGGCACTTTGCAGTGACTTGAACTAACCTGTGATGGCAAAAGATTGAGTGACATATGACCTCCAAACGGGAAAAGCTACGACAAACCTTCACTCGGAGCGAGCCGACGTCTTCGTCATAGCGGCTTTGCCGCACAGCACCAAACATTTTGAGCGTTAGTTATGGCATGTATTTTATATTATTAAAATTATTTTCTTTATAAGGGGTAAGTATTATTGACGCGAAAAGGAACTTTGAGCTGGAATACCATTAATTAGCTTACAATTCACAGAAACAAAACGGCCCCACTCTGCAAATTCGCTAACTATGCATACATAAGCTTAAAACTCTCAGTTGCGCGAGTGGCCATGTATACATCCGGCCTCTCGGCATATGCCGACTTCCACTGATGAGATGCCTGGATTCCTCCCACAGGTTTTACGGTGGTCCACTTTGCTTGCTTCACCGCACGAAACTCTCGAACTCGAAGACAGTTGTGAGCACTGCGCGGAGTGGTTTGACGCGTTCCGCGAAGCGCTGAAGGCATGCAGTTCCCACCAGGAACGCAAGCGATTGTACACGCTTCTGCCACCAAGCATCTCGAAGAAAAAATATTGCGTCTGGTGCCGGAAACGACTGCCTACATGATTGATCAAACAAGAAAACTGAAGCGCAAAGGTGGTGTATGGGCAACCCCTGATCCCTACATGGGGAAAAAGGCGAATGCCGAAGACGTGAGGGTTGCACTTGAGTACTACACACGCGACGACCTCGCATGCTCTGTTCAAAGCCCCAACAGAAAGGACGTCGTCAAAGCCATGATCAACGACATGTCCAAAGTCGTAAAAAGGTTTATGACCCGCTCTATTAAGGAAGCTTAGCAGCTGTTTAGGAAGGACCATCCCCATCCAGAACTAGGCATCTCCAAATTTTATTCCCTACGACCAAAATGGGTAAAAAAAAGTCCCGAGCACGAGGTGTGCGCATGCATATATTGCGTCAATTTTCAGTTGCTTTTAATCGCAATAACAAATGCCCCAAGGAAGACATTTACTGAAGACGACCTCAAGCGCATCTATTTCTGCTGCGCTCCACAGAACGATTGCTTCCTGCGCCGTTGCGAAAAGTGCTCAAAAACGCAGAGCATCTCGCTGCAGTCGCTCCATCTCGACGAAGACGAAGAGATCTGTTTCGCGTTATGGGACGCCGGCGAACTCGTCAAAAAGGTTAGGGACACTTCCGCCTTCCTGCGGGAACTGGGGAGCGAAAAGTATATGAGGCATTCTTACATCCGTGACCTTCAACAAAGCCTGATACATGACACAAGAACCGCCTTACCACCCAAGGCAGTGATGTTCCACTTCGATTTTGCGGAAAAGTGGACAGTATTCTTCCCAACCGAAGTGCAGAGTTTTCATTGGAAAAAAAAACGCAAAAAAACCTTCAAGTGTCGTTCTCCACGCAAGGCACGCAAAGCTTTGCCGTTGTCAGCGATGGTACACGACACATGACACAGCTCATGCTCTTCTAGCCATAGAGGCCATAAAAGAGTATGTTGATGAACATTACCCAGTCTTTTCTGAAATAATTTTTGTATCAGACGGAGCGGCGGCGCATTTCAAGAATCGCTTCCAATTGCACGAATCGTCTCGGAAGCCGTACTCTTCGGCAAGATGGATCTTTTCAGCCACTGGACACGCAAAAAGCGCTGTGATGGAGTAGGTGGTGTTCTTAAACACCGCGCAACGCTCACCAACTTGAGATCTTCGCTCAACTCAACGATTGTCATCACTAAAGACTTTGTGGAAGTGCTACGTGAAAAAGTAACAAATGTCTGCATGTTCCACCTGTCTGCGGAACGGGTTCGAGAGTTTCGTGCGGTGAAGCAAGCAGAGTGGACCACCGTAAAACCTGTGAGAGGAATCCAGGCATCTCATCTGTGGAAGTCATCATATGCCGAGAGGCCGGATGTATGCATGGCCACTCGCGCAACTGAGAGTTTTAAGCTTATGTATCCATAGTTAGCGAATTTGCAGAGTGGGGCCGTTTTGTTTCTGTGAATTGTAAGCTAATTAATGGTATTCCAGCTCAAAGTCCCTTTTCGTGTCACTAACACTCACCCCTTATAAAAAAAAGAATTTTAATAATATAAAATACATGCCATAACTAACGCTCAAAATGTTTGGTGCTGTGCGGCAAAGCCGCTATGACGAAGACGTCGGCTCGCTCCGAGTGAAGGTTTGTCGTAGCTTTTCCCGTTCGGAGGTCATATGTTACTCAATCTTTTGCCATCACAGGTTAGTTCAAGTCACTGCAAAGTGCCAAGGGGAGTTTAAAGAAAATAAAAGATGGAGTTTTTTTAAATATCGACGCCCAATCTTGCCACATTTTGAGAAATCAGCCGCATTTCCGCGTTAATAACAAAAATATAATTAAGGGTGGGCATATTATCTTTATATATTCGTAAAGAATATTTAAAGACGCGCATTTTGACATGTTTAGTGAAGTATTATGAGAGATGATTTATTTGCAAAAAAATTGTGAATATGTCTCTTAAACGCGTTTTTATGCCATGCTTGATTTTTTTTGTTTGCATAGAAATCTTTTATTGATATTTTTAGTTTTTTGTGTATGTGTTATATATCTGTTGTAAAACGTATTAAAGAAGTTATGGTGACGTGAAAGCTTCGATGAGGAAATGACGACTGTGCAAAGTAGCATTGTGAAATCTTCTCAATTTCCACGCCTCGAGCTTCTCTATTTTATATCTCAGTGAAAAAAATTGTTACGGCGTTCATATATAGCTGAATGTTCCTCCCAAGAACATGGCTTTCATATATATTTTTAACAAAAATATCGAAATTATGACCCGGACCATCATTGCATGAACTGACGTGGAATCACCCAGCGATAGCTTTACGGGCGACACTTGAAAGGCAACTATCTTGAACGAGGACCATCCCAGAAGATAAAAAGATTACAAGTTTGTAGCTTTTTTTTTCGCACATAATTTATACGAAATGTGCTTTATAAGGGTTGGTGAACTGCATCTCCAGCTATGAAACATTTCAAGAAGCAGTAATTATTAGACACAGTCGAAAAGAGCAGCGTCCGAAAGGAGGCTCCTATCTAGGTGTGATGTCGCTTCTCCGCACTGCATCTTATTATTCTATCGATTCTAGTCTAGGAATTCTATAGCACATATGGTGGCAGAAAGTGTATTGAAAGGTGGTGAGAAAATTTCGATGGCCTTTCTATCGTCTGTATTATATGCACTAAGCACTAGGTGTAAATAAGCATTTATTTTCTAACAAAAAAAAAAACACACAAAAGTTTGCAAAAAAAAAAAAAAAAGGAAGGAAAGAAAGGGGATTGCAATGTTGTCGTTCGGTAAAGTATCCGCCGGCCGGCTTCGACGAATTTGATGCACTCGCGTTTCGCAGCAGCCTTCCACGTTGATTTATACGTATAACATCGATAGGAGCGGATGATCCCTAAATTACGCCGTTTACGCGTTCGAAATTGTAGCTCGCTCCGAATACACATTCCGGGCTTCAAGTTGGTTTTCATTGCACACGGCTTGTAAATTTGGTATTTGTTGTCTTGAGAGGGAACGGCTGCCGGTGAGATACGACACATGATCATACATAGCTCATACACGAGGTCGGCCTCAAGTCTAATTAACTCTACCTTTGGTTTGTCATCGAGCTTCGAGCTTAGTCTGGTACCCCGTGATTCGCGTCCGGCTCGTTAGGCCTATACGAAGCTTCTCGGGGTAGAGCCGTCCGCGGACAGACTCGCCCAATCGAGCGCACGGCCGTTGTGCACACCAACACACAAACACGGAGGCAGCACACTGAACGGTGAGAACAGCACACGGCACGCGTCAGATTCAAATCGCAGAAATAAGCGTCGCGCACACGGTCCGGTTAGCCCGACGCGCCGATTCCGCGATGTGGCGACCGTGCGATGGGCAGCGCTCGATGAGCTCAATGCTCTATAGCAGCGCTAGTGCCATGCGCATTGCTGGTTTGGTTGGTTCCGCCACTGGGAGGCGGGCGTGTCTTGATGATGATGCAATTAATGCTAAGGTGCAAGCGAGCTGGACAAGAATGACGATAATAATCCCCGGAGAAGGGGAACAATGGAGACAAAGGACAAACACACCTCTCCAAACACAGCAAGGCGACTGGTGCGCGACCGAAAACAAATCCGCCTGGTCCGTGGTATCGAACCGGGAACCTCTCAAGTTCCAGTGGAGCGCGTCTTGTTTTTCCCTGTGTTTCTGCACGTTTTAAGAAATTTGTATCTATTTTTCATCTAAAAGCGCTCTCTTGAAAGCATGACGATGGTTAGCGGAGCTATGCACGTTGTTTACCCTGCATAAGAAAAAACAAAAATTATGGAGGCTTTTGCCGACTTCCAATTACAAAATGCTTACCGGTGATGTCACTGGTCGCGCGTTTTCAACCATCGGACTTTGAGTTATTTTTGACCGATCGAATTAAAATGTGATGCGCTAATATTTCGTGGCTACTTCATGCTCCCCGTGTAGCCCGAACCACGAATGAGTAGGGCTGGGCATCGATTAAAAATTGTAACCCGATTAACCGCCACCCTTTACTGATTACTCAATCGACTAATCGGTTCCGTTAATTCTATGTATAATAGTTATAATTATTATGTATAATTATTATACATTATGTGTTATGTATAATTATTATACATAATACTATGTATAATAATAATCTCGCCCCTACACTTTACTTTATCAACATTTCACCTAAAGTTTGCCTTCATACAGGTTCGCTCGTCCACGTCATGCGAAATGAAAGCGTTGAATTTGTAACTTTTTCGGTTTGTTTGTCAAAGCATTTAACCGAGTAACCGGTTGAAACAAATGAATCGCGATTAAAGCATTCATCGATTCATCGTTAGGTTGATCGAAGCAAGTGTCCATCCACTGCTAATCAGGCGATAACGTATATAGGTCAGAAGCTCGAATGCTGCTAGATGGTCCCTTTAAGCATGGAATGAAGAGCGGAAGACTCTAAGCTTTTTAAGGTCGAGAAACGTGCACCACGACAAATCCGATGGACCGCGTACGACGTGTCGAACTGATGTCCGGATCCGACTATAGGCGAGATTGCAGCGTCCCTACCAGGCATCTGTGGCTCCACTCACGTGCAGCAGGTCTTCCAGATCATGACGCTATGTATGGGGTGCTTTCCACGGGTCATCAGAATACTACTATGCAGTCGGCATCACTTTCATCAGTGACACGTGTAGTTTGAAGCTGCACGAATCCTGCGGAGAAGTTTAAATGGACATTCCGAACGCTGGTATATTCACGCAGGGAGAATCCCGGATTTCTCCCCGCGCGCATCACGAGATAAAACGCGAGCTTTGCACATCGCAAAGCCTGACGTTTTCGTTGGATGCGGTGCGGGAAATCCCGGATTTCTCCCGTGTGAATACCCGTGCGTACAAGCCATCGCCGGTTTTCCCCGTTTTTCTCTGGGTATTGAAGGACCGTCATCAGAACTGGTAGAGTGGTGGAAAGTGCTCGTTTGGGGTATTAGGTATTAACCTAAGTTGTATATTTGATGCCTGCCAGCACCATCTCGAAGTAAAATGCGACAAAAGCGCCGATGTCCTGTTCGCGTTAAGAGGGCGGTGCAACGATATTTAGTTGGAATGTTTTTCACTTCACATTAGTTTACTGGTGGAAGTGGGACCCCAGTGGGACCCATTAGCACGCAACGCCATTGACAAAGAAACCTCTTTGTTGTGGTGAAATCAAAAAAAAAAAATAAAAGCGAGAGTATCTTTTTAAAATCTTTTTTTGCAGAATTTGGTGACATAGTTTGGACGTCGCAGTGGCGATATTTAAATGCGGCTCATAGACTGGACCCGAGCATTGGGTAAGCGCTCGATTTGGGCTCGCGATATGCAATAGCTCGACAAGCATTCGGGCATAGTGGCTCGTGTCCAATCGCTGCAATGACGACAATAGCCGAACTCTTAACAATGTGTGCAACCCAGCGCGTGTCTTGTGCTTTGCAAACCCTAGCGCCTGGCTATGATCAACATTGGCGGTAAATAGTCGGCTCCAAATCATGTGGCTACGTGTTTTTTTTTTTATTCTATCCGATTTTGCTTTTATGAGGAGAAAAAACTATAACGTGCGTTTCCTGGGTTATAAACGTTAGGGATTCATTCCAAATCCGGGGTCACGCTGCTCATACAAAAAACATTGTGCAAACACGAGTCACCGCAACATCCGTGGTTCGAATGCCGCGTGCCAAGTTTCCTCCTTGAACTCACTGCAATGCGACATTCAAAGCGCATATCTCGTGATGACTTACATTCTAATATGTTTGCAGACTGTCTTTTGTATGATGTATAGGCAGTGTGACCCCGGCCCTAATTGTTATTTACGGAAAGCACGAAAATCGTTGCACCGCCTCTTTACTGGTGTCGCGCAGTGGGCAGACAATTATCGCCTTGAGTATAACCTGTAAGCTCTTTGTGACGCGTGGGTGATGGGCCGCGAGTTAGAGAGGGAAGTCGTAAGTGATTTGTTGGTTCGCAACGGAGAGCGGATTCTCTTCATTGGCTTCTTCTCGCAAAAAAATTGTTATTAGCAGGTGCCAGTAAGGATTAGCTCCTGACATTGATGCTAATCACCGGTCCATTCATCGCTGCCCCCAGCGACCTGCGCGCTGCAAATAATGATAACTGAAGTTTTAGGGGAAAAAAAAAGTACCGCGCCTTAAGTGAAAACAAGTTATCGTGCCTTAATAGCGAAGGCATCGTTGAAACTTGCGTGATTATTGGAGTTTCGTTTCGGAGGATCGGTGCTCGTCCGGTGAAAGTCTCATGAAACGCGTCGGTGGCGAGAGCAATTACTCGAGCCAAATAATTAGCGAAGCGCTCCATCTTAGCCAAGATAAACTTTGAGAGCCGACGTGTGGACTCTCTGTTCGCGGACACTGATTGGCCCTGCGGCTGGAGCTTTCATTAACCCTGTTAGTCCAGCGCAGGGAGGGGCGAGCGCCGGACCATCAATCAGATAATCCAATTGCCGTATTGTTGTTGTTAGAGTGACCCCGCAGGCTTGACCGGTGCCAGTCGACGGGGCGGATCGGGTCTGGTCTCACATTTGTTTTTGTAGGATACTGAAGGATAAAGGCTACTAAAGAAAAAAAAACTAAAGGACAAGATACTATAGAATACTATAGTGCCGGCGATCTGGTGTATGTTAAACATTATAGTTGACGCACTAAAAAAAAAAAAAAAAGAAAGGTCCGAGTTCATTTTTGTTTAAGGATACGAAGACAGCCAGTCATGCGAAAAAATAGAAGGATCCCAGCGAATGACAAAGTTTAGAATACAATTAGGCAAAGAAAAAAAAAGGCGGTGTGAGTTGTGAACATTGAGCATTACGTTTCAATTACATCACATTTTTTTAGATCTATTCAAGTTCTGAGCTTTGTCATTCGCTGGGAGCCTTCTGTTAATGTTTACCGTGATTGGCTGCTTTCGTGTTCTGAAGGAAAGGGAACTCGCAGATATTTTTTAAAGTGTGGAGTGGGACAGAGAACATACTTAAAGCGTAAAAAGCGAGAGACAGAAAGCAAAATGAAATAGAAGAAATAGAATGCTCTTTAGGACAATTATCCGTTTTTGTGGAGATCTTTATTGCGGTTTATTCAGTTTTCAGTCAGCGCCTTTAATTCTATGTATATTGCCACATGAGCTGTACTAAGGACAACCCAAAGCCGCGTACTGAGTCCTGAGTCTCTGGGAGATTCGTTTTTTATTTAAAAAAAAAAATAGGGTAAAAATGAGTACAAGCGTGTTTCCCAGCTAATGTTTGCGGACATCTCGGAACGAAGTTTCACGCGTTCCAAGTCCGTAAGTGTACTCTCCCGCAGAACACACGAAGAACCAATCACTGCGATCGGCCAACAAAGCGTGGCAAATGATCGAAATAAAAAAGACAACAAAAACATTTTTTTTTTTTCTGAAAACGTATTTTGGCGTTTGCACTGAACACGACGCTTTACGTGATTGTGTCATGCTTATGTCATTCTCATTTTTGTGCACACAGGATATTTTAATTTGCAGTGGAAACGTTTCTTAGGCCACGTTATTCACCTATAGTTTACTCCGTAGATTCTGTTGGCCGATTCTCATAATGCTCTGCGTATCAGGAAACACGCGGGCATTTTCGGAGTGTATATTTAGCTTAAACACTATATTGTCAAAAAAAAAAATAGAAATAGAAAGAAAATAGGATAAGAAAAAAGAAGTTCGAGGCGACGTTTTAGGCCTCTCGACGGTGTTTTATTTCGCTAATAGTTTTGCCATAAAACAGATATAGTAGCGGCTTTGCCTTCATCGGGCACTCGAAGTATCTCCGAGTCTAATCTTCATCCCTGACGGTTTCACTGTCGACGGACGTTGTACCGGGGTGCTGTCGCGTAGTCAGCCCTGCGCGATGCAGGTTGAAATACACCAGGATACATTACTTACTAACAACCTTAAAATAAAAAAATCTGAAAAGGTTTTTAAAAAAGAAGAACGATTTAGAGGTTAATTTAAGCGTGTTTGTGTCCCGTGAGTTTGAATGTCAGAAGCATTTAACCCAAACGTATCAATAAACACGAGGCAAACCGGAATACCAACCGCTGGGTGTGGCGTTACACCCAGAGGTTTCAACTGCCTTGCGCTTGCCGCCTGTAAGGGAACGCGTGAAGAGCATTTGACTGCTGGGGTAAGGCTCGCGGAAGGCGCGGCAATGTTCAGACCGATGTACAACACGCCACGATTCCCTCCTCCCACCGATCGCGCCGGGAAGGAGGGGCTTCGGCGCTGTTTTTGAAAGTTCTCTTGTGGCTATACTTGGTGCATCAACCTGGAATATAATTTTGATATTCGTGATCCTGGAAGCCGAATGGAAGACGATTTAACTGTATGTTCTCAAATACAGAACCTTAGCCGATGAGATCTCCAGAGAAGGAATCACGAAGCAAGAGGCGTGGATATGATAAGCAACGCCCCACCTTTCTTACGCTGTCAGCGATTACAGACGAGCTGCACTAATCAACACCCCTCCCCCTTCTCCCGTTTAATTTACATCGCCAAATCTTAAAAGGAGATGATACTCATTTTAAAGCATGCAATGCTTTAAAAGAAGTTTGGTCTTCGATCGATTAGGAATCTTTGACCCCGGATACCAGATATTTATCATTCCGTCCGTGTCCGCCCGAACGTGCGTTTCCCCGCTAAATTTAGCGTGGCAATTGGAGTCTCTGGACGTCGGGGTGTCGGTCAATCACAAGTAGCATAGAAATTGATATTAAGTGTCTTAGCATTACGTCACGTCACGTGACTGCGTCATGTGACCACAGGTCACGTGATGCCAAATGACCCGTTATATTTTAGCGGGAAAATTAAGAAACGAAGTAGTTTCGAAAACGACTGCTTATTGTTCTCTTAACAAGTTTGGACGATATATCCTTAAATACCGCATTCCACACATTTGTTGAACTTGGAAGGTAAAAGTCGCGGGTAATTTTTCAAACGCGTGTCGCTGCTCTCATGTTGCCATTCTTTCGAGCCATTAACGAGTCCGAAACGGGGGATGACCGTATACCTTTGGGAGCCTCTTTAATTTCGGCACTTGTTACGAGGACTTTCCCCTCCACTTTCTTCAAGCTCGCTCACTCCCTATGGCATATGTCACGGGAACCTGAACACCAAGCCGCCCTGCCTGTCCAACACGACGTTGTAACGACCCTCGTTTCCGTGTCTCCTGACCTCACCTTTTAGTACGGTCCCAGCCTTTCCCGTGATTTCAAAGTGACATCGGTGGGAGTGGCGCTTACAACGCCGCGGACACCTTGCGGCAGCAGTAGGCGAGGCCACGTTTCTGGCATCGGCGAGGCGCGTTGCAAGGGGCTGTGTCGTGTGTGTGCCGACGAGTGCGGGATGTCCCCTCGTTATCGGAAGAACAATGCGTCGTTTTCTCGGGCCTTGTTTTAAGCGGAGCGGCGGGATCGTGAGCTGGCTGTCTCGGCGCCTCGTTGGCCTTCAAGGTTGAGGCGAGCCTCTGGCGCTGATCCACACGGCGCCGTCGTTACATATCGCTGCCGCCGCCGTACCCTTGAACTTTCACGATCACATTCGTGCATTCATTCGTGTTTGTTTGACGTGGGTGAAGAAATTGGTTTCTGTTGCGCGCGTGGATGGGACTCGAATGAGTTGCGTAGTGTATAGCCCTAAAAATAACCTTTCTGCTTCCCACAGCACACACGGTAGGCAACGTAATTTTACAAAAAAATGAAAATAAAATAAAAATAAAAAGAGTATACTTGCGAAATCACCGTCCATCGGTGGCCTGCTTTTCGAAGGAACGAGCTTGGTTCAGACTTTTGCGTGAGTTGCAAAGTTCACAGAAATTGAAACTTCAGCAAAGATATAGTCACCGGAACAACTGTTTCTGTAGATTTGTTAGAGTGTGCACTGTAAGAAATGGGGAGCGCCTACTTTGCCGCGAAGTACTTGAAACAGTGATGTAGCCAGGATTTTTTTTTTTTTTTCGGGAGGGAACGGGGGTGGGCTGAAATTGCATTTGTATATTATAGTTGGTCGGTTGAATCTCGAAACGGGAGGGGGGGGAGGGGAGAAGGGGAGCTGAAGCTCCATAAGTCTCCCCTGGCACTGACTTGGAAGAGCCAATCGCCGCAATCTACGAAGGGAGCTCGTTCGAAGGACGAGGCTGGAAATGTGTTAGTACGTAAAAACGATAGCATCAATATTTACCACTGAGGCTACTAACCCCACTAAACACTTTCCTCCACTATAGTGGTTTTGATGACAGTCCTTCAATACCAAGAGAGGGAAAAACAGAAAACCGGCGATGGCTTGTTCGCGCTAACAGGGTCGTGGAGTGTGTGCATCGGACTCTCCGTACGAAAGGCATCAGGGCGGTCATTGACTGCTTAACCATGCAGCGAGGTGCTTGTTTTCCGAATTCTTCGAAATGCCTAGTAGGTGTTTTTCGAATGGGGACGCACAATAAAGGAACATAATGATCAATCACTTCATAAACGAAATGTGCTAAAAACACAAAAAAAGGGGAAAAAAAAAGAATGCTGAAATTGCTGCTGTTGTCCCGTTGATTCTCGACAAAATGAGTTGCCATTTGGCGCCGGGCTGCCGAGCTCGGCGAAGGATGGGGAAATGCCGGTTCCCGGACATTTCATCGAACGCCGTTTCGTCGAACGCCGTTTCATCGAAAAAATGGACGTTTCATCGAACGCCGTTTCATCGAACGCCGTTTCATCGAATCGCTGACGGCCGTTTCATCGAATGTCTTTTATATAAGAAGTGTGAAAGATGCTCTTTATTCCCGGATCGAGTGCATTTTCGTGTCATTCACCCATTTCATCGTCAGGTTTTTTAATGTCCAAACTTGTAGCTGTTACAATTTATTTTGATGCAAGTAACCCATGAGGATATTTGTACCGATTTTTATGTTTGTTTCGCATATTATGCTTATCTGTTCACCCCCTCTGTATTACCCGATGGGCCTTGAGGGTATTGTAACAAATAAATAAAAAGTCGCACTCCCGGTAAGAGCGCACTCCAACTCATGGAGGCCAGAAGGCGGCTTAGGTTTTGCGCAGGCGCAACAACTTTAGCCATGTGAGCCTCCTAGCCTCTCATATCTTTCTATTGATACTTTTTTACTGCCCGAAGCTTGCAGTAGCTAAAGCTGAGGTGCTATTTATGAAACTACAACGAAACATTGTTTTTTTTTAGTTTTAAGACTCAATCAAGTCAAAAGTAAGTACGTCACTTCAAATTTTATTTGAAAACTTTCGGGGGCTCATGTGTTCGTGCGACAGCCATTCACCGTTTCAAATGATGAGCAATTGCTCTCAAAAAGTCCCCCACAGCCATGCTCCGTTGGTTCTCATAAAAAAGGCGGACCTTCTCATTTCTTGCCACTATGGCCTTCTTCTGGCGAGGAGGCTCTTGGGAACTCAGCATCGCCTCCAGCTTGTCTGCTCCGTCAGTCGATGTTCTGCGGCGAGGCAAGTGAAAAACTTCCAGAACCCGGGATGGGCACCTCCGACCAGCTTCAGGAAGCGGGAATGCCACCCTGGCGTTCGATAAGACGGCGTTCGATAAAACGGCGTTCGATGAAACGGCTTCGACGAAACGGTGTTCGATGAAACGGCGTTCGATGAAACGGCATTCGATGAAACGGCTTCGATGAAACGGCGTTCGACGAAACGGCGTTCGATGAAATGTCCGGGTCCCAGGAAATCCCAACCTCGCCACGGTCCCCATACTGGTGTGTTTCGGGAGCCAGTCTGTCCTTCCGCTCCCGCTGCGCGTCATTAGAAGCGTGCCACAGGGCTCTTTCCCTCATGTAAGAGGGAAACCTGCCGTGCCACGGTTTACGTATAACTCTTCACCAAAAACTGTTTTTTTTTTTTTCGCATATGTTTGTCTAACCACGCCGAGTCAGGAGCAGGACGCGGGATATCCCGATCGCTGACATCGGCGATCCCGAGAGAAAGAACGAGAAAGAGATCGACAGAAGAGCGGAGAAAGAAAGCAGACGAAAGGGTAGGCCTGTTTGTTTTGCCGCAACGAGTTGAACGTTGCTCGAGCGCTTGTCAACTTTCCTTTGTACTCTGTTTCATACTTAGTGTGCAACGACTGTCAAAGCTTTTGGCGAGAGCATGGGGTTTGATCTCGTTGATCATTTGCACGCGTTCTCGCGCAAACAGAACCATAGATGAAGCCACGCGCTCGCGCCAGATAGATTTGACAGTGCTGCACACTATGAAACACAGTATAGTTTTATACAATGCGCAACTCCGTTTTATTTTCTTGCAAAGTAGGCTAGAAAATAATGAGGTACAGACCTTACAGGTGATGTCTTGCTGCTTCTTTGTGCATATTAAAGCTTCGCCATCGAAATGAGCCCATCGGGACCGCCAACGTGGAACCTCCGATGTCCGCGTCTATGCCCCGCCGTTCCCGAAGCGGCCCGAATGCATGGGACCTTCCCCTCTAGAGTGTTGTATTAACTTTATGAAATGCAGCGTCAGTATATCCTATGATCTGCGGATGGAGGAGCCTAAACGCGCGGACCAATAGTCACGTGATGGGTTTTCAGCGCTGGATTGGCTGGGATGGTTCATAGCGTCCGCCGTGGTACATCGTGAGATAAAGAAGAAAAAAAAGAAAATCTTGCAGAGGTCGTCGCTTCGGGATCTCCGCACGCCTTCCTCGTCGAGGCAGAGCGGCACCCTGCCGAGTCTGTCTGCCACGCTTGCCGCTCGTCTCTGGGACGGGGAAGCGCGACGGGGTATGCAGCGTCAATACGAGGAAGGGTGACCGGGCGGTCATCCCGCGCGGGCTCGCGTGTTGTCGGAGTCCCAGGATCGCTCTGATCGCGCTCGCACCAGTGCCGTGGGCCTTGTCTCTTTTTCTGGGAGGCGTTTCTATGACTAGGCGGAATGTATGGATGCGACCTATATAGAAGTTCACCCGAGTCACAAAACGTAGAGTGTTTGTTTTACTTATAAATACAAAAGCCTGTTTGCTTTTGTTTTTGTTTCTTGCTTACGAAGTGTTAGGGCATATTTGGAAGAAGCGCCGAGAGGCTAATTTGTAGAACCACTTTATGTAAGGTATATTTTTCGTGATATTTTATTTCGAAATTTTTTCGAGGAAAACATATACTCTACCAAAAAGGGTTGTATAAATGAGCCTCTCTAAATACTTCCTCCAGAGATGCTTTGTTACTTCGTAAGTATTTTTGAGTGTTTCCAATAAGAAAATGAATGCAGTCAAGGCGCAGGCGAGCTGGTGGTGGTTTACGAATGTAAAACTCACCCAAAAGCGGGGAAAAAAAAGAAGATTAGCTGAGCTTAAGACGTTATCTGTCCCCTATTCTTTTTCCTGCGCGTGTAAACTTGTTTTTCGTTTTCGTGCCCCAGTCTCGGGTGAATTTCACTCTGGTAGTGCTTTCATGTTGCTCCTTCGTCGTATAGGTGTTTGCAATGTTATCTCATCTCCGTGGCCGTAGAAATAAAGAATAATGAGAGGGTGTATTTAGAAGTATTCAAGAGCACTCCGCGTTCACGCCTTTAGAGTGACTAACGCTGCGAAGATACTAACAAGAAAGCGCTCCAAAATCAAAATAAATCCTGTGGCGAAATTTTAATTACGAACAGCTTGAGAGAGAGAGAGATAGAGGCAGAGGTTTATTTATTTATTTATTTATTTATCCTCCCCTCGCAGCTCCTTGGCCTAATGTTTGGGGAGGGGAGAGGGGATTATGTTTCTAGTGTACACTGTACTGGGATCCTGACGAGCAGTGTGTGCAAGTTATTTGGGTAGTCCCCACAGCGTATGCATCTCCTGGGCGACCTGCACTGTGATGGAAATAGTGTTACGGTAAAACTTGAAAGCGAGTGTGCCTGCGCCTTGAGGAGAAGCGTGGCGTTTGCCCTTTTCGTTGTGTGTGTGTGTGTAGCAAGAGGTGGAGGAGGAGGCTGGAGCGTCGATGGGTTAAAGTCGTGCCTAGTGTAGTATAGTTTTTGTGTCGCATAGGGGCCGAATTTGTCTCGTGGGCGTACCACTAACTTGGGGTGGCGTTCGGCCAGCGTGGAATACAGAACGCAATTGGAATCGGCTTCCACGCGCTCGGGGTTTGGGTGACGTCATTGGAATTACGCGAACGTTCCCGCTCTGTTGGTGGAGCTCACGCAAACTGACCAGCGGTGTCTACTAAACCGACCTATGCTTGGACCGATAACTGAATTGTGCATTGTCGCTCAGTATGCATGCTTCCATGGATTGCAGTGACCGTAAAAACCGTAAAAAAGAAAAAACCCGTTTCTTTTTTGTGGGCTAATTTTTTATTATATGGTAAACATGCTATGCTTGTATAGATACATTTAAGTCAGTCGTTATTTTATCAATACGTACAGTAAGAAATCTAGTGCGTCCGATTTCCTGCAAGGCACTTGGGAGTGCCGATCGATGCAATCAAAGGGGAAAACTCTGTGTAGGACGCAGCTGGAAATGCGCTTAAAGCCTTTCAACGTATACAAAAATCAGTCTGCGCCGTTGACTATGAGCATGACCTTTCAGGTGCTTACGTCACGCTCAGTGCCACACCGCTGATCGTAGTTTAGGTCCAACCATACTTTCAGTCTCGTCATTCGCAGAGCTTCCTCCCGCGGCAGAGTGCAACGATTGGACTTCTCAAGTGCTTTGCGGAAAATCAGATGCTGCGGATTTCTGAGCGTTTACACGTTTCGGATTCAGAAAGTACAGCAAGTAGGTGCTTTCAGAAGCGTTACACGAAGCTAAAGAAAACCGACACCCGGAGCCCGCGGACGACGACGAGCCTGCCACTTTGAACGAGCGACGATTACCCACGAAGCGGATCGGCATGGCGAGCTGTCAGGAGGAGCGCGGCCCTTCAGCGTCTCTTCCTCGGAAGCATGTGCAGCCGAGGAATCTTTCGAAGGGAGGCAATTGCTGTAATCGGGCGCCGTTCTAGCGTGTTCTCAGGCCCTGATTGCATCGCTCGCCTTCGCTTCTTCCGTCACCGCTGTCCGATTCTTTGTTTCGTCTCCCTCTCCGGTCAAATTGGTCCCCGCTGGTTACGCGCTCTGCTTAACCCGGAGACAGACAGGCGCACGCGCTCTCGAAGGACGGAAGGTGCCACTCAAAACAAAGCTAAGAAAAAAAAAGAAAAAAAGAGAAGAAGTGGGGTGAAATGAGTAAGTTGAGACGGCGCTTTGGTTTCGCTGATTTCTGTAGATTGGTGGCTGCTTGTGTTGAATCGTTCGGAGTGACAGCGTGGCTTGCGCAGCGACGTTTCAGTGTCCGCGGCTTATAGGGCGGTGTTGTAGCGCTTGTAGCAAAGGAAGCCAGTTTGACGAGCAGTGTTGAACGGGTGTAGAAGACACGCTGAATTGAATTTGTAGTGTGTAGCCTGATTTCGTTTGCGTCACTTCAGGGCGCTTGCTTACTACTCGCTTGCAGGGCGCCTGTTCGCCCTGTCAGCGAGCAGCAGTATTTTGTTCGAAGTTGCTGAGAGCATAAGGGACGCGGCGCTTGGCGGGACCCGAGTGTTTTATTATCGCCCCACAGTCGATGGAATCGCAATATTAGCCCACAAAAACGCCCAGGAACGAATCCCGACGTTAGTTAGTTAGAGTTTTGAGAGTAAGGAAGACAAAGGAAGTGTTGCTGAGCCGGAGGCTCGGTATGTCACCTTTGTTTTTGGGGTAGGGGAGAGGGAACGAAAGAGATAGAGAGAGGGAGGGCAGTTGCCCAAGGGTCGCGCCGCAAACTCGCGCCGCCGCGCCGCGCCAGCCGCACAAAGCTGCCCCCACCAACCGAGCAGAGCGGCCGGTGAAGTGCCCGGGGAGAAGTCAATTCTTCACAGAAGTTTGGGAGTATCTTCCTCTTCTTATTCTTCTAAGTATGCCGCCACCAAGTACACCAGTCCCAAGCACCACGAGGGAGCTCTGCCGAACTACCTGATTTAAGGTGCAACCCCACCGT
>JAZHYW010062494.1:0-19230 GCA_037355805.1 Ixodes ricinus | reverse complement strand
AGCATATGAAATTGCAAGCCTGTCAAGGCGAGGTTCAAGTGCAGTCGGGGCTCTAAGCTTGCAATTCTCTATAGACGATTGCAAGCAGGGCATCTGGCCGGAGCCATGTCTCTTCACGTGCGGGCAAGCATATGCAATTGCAAGCCTGTCAAGGCTACGTTCAGTCGGGGCGCCAACCTTGAAATTGTCTATATAGTATATGTGGAACACTTTCTGGAACCTGAGCGAGAGGCCGAGAAAAGAGTGTACGGGGAAACAAATCCGCGCACTATACTTACAGAAATAACCGAATGGGGGCAAAGTTTGCATCTTGGAGGATTAATGAACAAAATGTAAGGGCGCAAACGAGCTGGTGTACATTGCACATGGTTGAAAAAACCCGAGACTGCGGGTAAACGACACAACACAAAAAAGTCTCTAAAGACTTTTTGTGTTGTGTCGTTTAGAGACATAGAGACTTTTTTGTGTTGTGTCGTTTACCCGCAGTCTCGGGGTTTTTTCAACCATGTGCAATGTACACCAGCTCGTTTGCGCCCTTACATTTTGTTCATTAATCCTCCAAGATGCAAACTTCGCCCCCCATTCGGTTATTTCTGTAGAGACTTTTTGTGTTGTGTCGTTTACCCGCAGTCTCGGGGTTTTTTCAACCATGTGCAATGTACACCAGCTCGTTTGCGCCCTTACATTTTGTTCACTACTTACACCTTGATATATCGCTATGCTGTCCAGCTCGGAAGTATATGGTCGTACGTTCGCCGCAAATTGCACTTGAGCTACGAAGGCTCAGTTCTGCTATCATGCCTGGAGCTCGTCTTTAATGATTAGTTTAACCGAGATCTTCTAGAAAACAAGATCGCACTGCTGGATGGCATACATCAGGATGCCGCAGGCCAGCGCGGGCCTGATTGAACAGCAGTGGTGAGTGCAGCGCTTGGCTGAACGTCGTGTTGAGTGAGTGATGACGCGAAACCTACCTAGCCGTACGATGACTCGGCACTCGTGTTCAATCTGTAGCCCTCGCGCAGTTGGTGACGTTGCAAATCCAGCATCACGGCCTTGGTACCTATAGGGTACCAAGGCCGGTGACGTCACAAATCGGCATTTCGCGTCGGTCCTGGCGATGATATACAGCGAAGGTCGGTATGGCAAACGTCCATTCTGCTACTTTCTTTGCAGCCGACCAGTCGGCGGAAAGTTTCAAAGCCACGGGTTGTGATGCGACAGCAACACCCGCTTCTGTCTTCGGCGATGCGTTTACAACCAAATGTCAAGATCGCGGCAACCTTCACCGTATCCGCATTGCTCGACGGATACGGTGACTTAATCTATCACCATTTCGGGGGCACTCCACGTAATATACCAGGTGTCTTAAAGAAGTCTTTCAAAAATCGCTAAAAATATTGTGACGGAAAAAAAACACCTCTTTCCGGAAACAAACTGCCAGCCACGGCGGGCAAGTTTGAAAAAAGCATACCAACTAGTAAATAATGAGGGAAAGTTCACCAATCAACTTCTAATCAACTAATCAAACTTTCTGAGCATCATCAATAACCACTGAATCAACTCATTTAAGGTATAGGGCGATTACGGCGTTTAAAAAACGATTTGGACGCATTTCTAGGTTTCGGTTTTTCTATTGGAGCGCACCTTGCGCCAGCGGTCCCGCCCCCATTTGACTGAGTTGTGAAACTACGCCTTCACCTGCCTCGTTGGATCAGAGGTAACTACGACACACGTGCGTTGCAAGCCTCGGTCACCGGAGGGCAGGACCGCTGGGGCAAAGAGGCGCTCGATATTAACCGAAACGTAAAAACGCGCTAAGTTAAACGTCTTTTTTTTTACGCAGTTATAAAATGTTGCATTTGCTTTATATGACGCCCACTGAGGCAGACTAACTTCCGGCTGTATAAACATACACACAACAATTTGCTTCAATTATATGATATCTTTCTAATGTGAGTTTTCGATAACTGACACTGAAAGAGTAAAACACATTTTATTCTTTTAGCGTCAGTTCGAACACACTCCTCAGTTCCCTTTCAGTTTTCGATGATGCTCAGAAAGTTTCTAATTGGAACTATGTGTTTATTTTCACATATTAAAAGTTTAATTAGTAAATGTTAGTCAATAGACCCTTTCCGAAACTGTGAATTGATGCATAGATTATGTGCAGCCGCCATTATTTGATCTCATCGCTTCCGGTGTGAAGCCAGTGATTGGTTCCGAGTTCGCGCCGAGCACTAACGCAGCACTCGTGTGGAATGCGTTTCGACCCGAGGACACTCCGAGTGCTGACGCGTGCTCGCGGTGCATCACCAACTAATGGCAGCTGCACATAACCTATGCACCATTTTGAAATTTCGAAAAATGTATATTATTCAGCTAATTAGTGTGTTCTTGCAATACCATGACGTCCTGTTCGTTTTTCTTCTCTTCTTTTTCTTAATTGCCCTATTTTTACCGGTTGTTGACAGTCTTCCCGCACAATAAATGTCCTGGAAGCCGGGAAAACTAAACTGTTGATTGTAAATATGTGTGAAAAAATCTCGAGGTATACCTAAGCACTTCTTATGAGTTATGAATGCGAAAGCATGCAAGCCTCTCGTCCGCTCCCTTCTTTCGTCTGCTCGTCCGCTCCCTTTGTCGTCTGCTGCGTACTAGCGCGCGCGCGCTTCGGGATCTCGGAGGCCATGGCGAAGCGGCCAATGGGAGCCCCGTCGACGCGCGCAAGCCAATGGAACCGAAGGCGAATCGCTCCTATTGGGATCGCGGAAACCAGGAGCCGTTTTCGCGCTTCAAACTGATGACGTCAGCTCGCTTCATGAAACAGTTAATGCTTTCGCATTAAAAATTTAATAGAACGAATCTCAACCATGCGCATAATAAACACGAGTCTGTTTCTTTCTCGTGCGCCCTCGCAGATGGGGGGCAAAAACGCGGCTGTTGTGTTCGAGGACGCCGACCTCAAGAAGTGTGTTGCCACCCTGATCAAGTAAATATATTCCTCTTTCGTACAAGTCTTACATATAGGCGCAGTTTAATATTTTCTCAAAAGTAGTGAACTATTCGCCTCAAGGCTTCCGCAAGCGTATGAACACTGCATTGAACACGCATTCAAATATCAAAAGGTGCGTCTTCCTCAGGCATTTGTCTTAAAGGAAGACAAGCAAAATATCACTCTGCTCTTTTTTTCTTCACTTTTTTTTCCTCCTTGCGTTTAATTGTACAACCTCGCACAGGCACAAACGCTAAAAAAAAGTTGCAAACATTTTTTTTTTTTTTTTAACATGGCGAGGTTTTTAGAGTAAGGAGACACAAACAAACTGTTCGGAGGTGTTTTTCTCTAGTTTCTTTTCTATGTTTAGTTGAACTCCGAGTTGCCGGAATGTTGAAAGCTCACTAGATATATACTCCGTTTCACTCGACATTACTAGAACAGTAAGTTGGGAAACTCACCCTTGAAACTTGGACCGTTCGCGTCCACCGCTAACGAAATAGGTACGATTACAATGCCGCCCTTTAGCGGCGAGTCAAAACATAAAAGTTGCTTTATATGGCTACTGCGAGATGGCGCCACCGTCCGTTGCGCGATTCGACTGGAGCGGTACAGCCGTGCAGTTCCCGGAGTGGCCGCTGCGGGAGGAATGGCGGCGTTGCGATCGCATCTAGTTCGGTTCTCGAATACGGATCGGAGCCCTTTTTCGAAGCACGCTCCTATGGCAGTTTCCCAATTGAGTTGTAATAGTAAGATTGGTTTCACTTTAAGTCCGAACGCAGCCGCCACTGAGATTCGATGGAGCCAATCAAGCACTGCCAAAAGTGCTTCGTCACGGCGCTCGTTGTTTTTTAGGGTACGCAATCACCGGCTAAACCAGGGTGGCCATGCAAACTGCGGCTCGCGAGCCGCATGCGGCTTTTCGCGTGTTAAAGTGCGGCTCGCGGCTTCCTCCACTGCACACCCCCTCCCGGCACCTCCCCAAAACGAGAAATGAAACACGTTTTAAATCGAAAGACAGGTTGCGGTTTGATGGTGTTTTGCGAGTGCTACCTTACGTGCAGTTGGACAGCTTTTGACTTGGATAGATTGAAAGTAGTTCGAGTTTCGATTATTGCTATAAACTAAAGTTCCCCCCCCCCCCCCGCGGCTCTTGGAAGTTTCGTGGTTTTGTTTGCGGCTCTTAGGCCAGGTCAGCCTGGCCACCCCTGGCTAAACCAATCACGCACAATGAATGCGCTGCAATCCTTTCCTATCCGTGATTGGTTTAGGCGGCGATAGCATACTCACAAAGACGATGCACTTTAGAAAATGCTTGATTGGCGCCATCGTAGTGTGAGCTGCGGACCGAAACAGAGTCTGTGTCCTCGGTGTTCCTCTTCGATGTTTTCACATGGAAACTGATGTCGAGTGCTCGGGAAGGTGTGCCCGGTGAGTAAAATAGCCACTCCTCAGCTGCATGGTCATCCCCCGGCGTCTGTCACACAGGGCCAGCTTCCTGAACCAGGGTGAGATCTGCCTGTGCACAAGTCGAATCTTCATTCACAAGAAGATCTACCAGAAGTTCACCGACGCCTTCGTTCAAGAGGCCAAGTAAGCCGGAATGCGACAAATTCCCGGTTCCAAAGGGAAAAATTCCATCGATCTAGAGCAACCCATGATAGACGGCTTTAGACAAAACATAAAGGTAGTCGATGCTGGTAGGGAGGACTTAGAATAGGTTCTAGTAGCCTCGAAATTCCGGTCTGCATTCCGCAGTAATACTTATAACCAAGGATTTTTCCCGAATGTCGACCAGTTTGATTTCTTCAGCTTGGAGGTTGGAGAAACTACACCTGTGAATACTCGAAATAACTGAACCTGAGACGGGGAAGAAAAAGGAAAACACGTAGAAGAGCGACAACACACAACGTCATCTGATTCTTTACGAGCCCATTGGTGGTATAAAACTACATCGACTTTCATCTCTAAATTCTTTCGTGCTACCTTCTCTTGGACTGCAAAAAAAAAAAAAAAAAGTCATGTATTTTATTGGAACGTTAGACTTTCCAAAAGATTCCTTCTACAGCACGCGGACTCCGGGGAAAAAACTATACTTCGTTTCAGCTTGGGTCCAGACGCAGCCGATGCTACAAGCACGAGCGTGTGGCCCTGAACAGTGCCTGTACTGCACGAGCGCGCGTGCTTGGCAGGGACGCTGGAAGTCCGGAGCTCGCGCTTGTAGCATCGGCTGCGTCTGGACCCAAGCTGAAACGAAGTATAGTCGATAACAAAGTGCCATTGTAGCACTACGTATGCCAAAAGCTCGTGCCGGGAAAAGAGCTTTCACGAGCTCTGGAATAAAAAAGAAACAACAGCGTTGGGAAGAAAATGGGGTTGGATGTCTATTAGGGGCGAAGCTCCTTAGGGGCTAGCCATGTCCGTATGTAGCTCCGGCGTCCGGTGCTCGTGCTTCTGCTCGTGAGCTCACGTGCTCACGAGCACGTGCTCGTGTAGGGCAAAAAAAAAGATGAAAACAAAAGATGAAAAAAAAGATTAAAAAAAATCTGTTTCCGCAGTTGACAGGATTTGAACCTGTGCGGGGGCGCTGCGGTCAAATGCTCAAATGCGTATATAACCACGTTCCATACCACACATTCTCTTTCTGACATGGATGAAAACGAACGAAAGGCTCGGCATGTTGCGGCTCAGCGTCTACGCAGACAAGCACCACCAGAGCTTCGCCTCAATCAACATCATTCACCACGTGGAGATGCGGTCAATTTTTTGTTCCGAACGCTTTTGTTCACGCACCCTAGGGTGCGTGAACGAGACGCCGATTTTAAAGCCCCTCGATGTGTTTACGTTTGTCTAGCAAGTAGCGTCAAATGCGCGAGCGCACGAGGCCCATGTCTCGAGCGGCCCTTGGAAGCAAATGGCGGCGCAGCACTGAAATGAGCGGCCCTTGGAAGCGAATGGCGGCTGAGCATGCGCTCGTGGCACGTGTCTCGCGCGTTTCCACAACAATGGTTGGCGGTACTTGTAAAGAAGGCCTTTATCAAGGGGCTTTAGCCGATTTTAGAGTGCCTTCATACACACGCATGTTTTTGCTTGAGTGGTGACATCTCAGCCATTTTTACGCCCAATCGTTTTTTTATGCATTTTGAAGTACGCGCAATCCGGTGTCAATCAGCTCGAGCGCGTAGCTTTGGCTAATGCAGAGACGCCATTTTAACGCCCAAGTCACGCACCGAGTGCGCGAGAGCGTCACGTGCTGAACATTCAGTGCAACAATGGATGTCTTCACCCTGAGACAGACAGACATGTAGGCACCCTAGACGATTCCCAACAAATTTGCCATGACTGTCACAGCTGTCGCTGTGACTGTAGTCGATTAACACACAACTGCTTCATTTTTTTTTAAAGTTTATATCGGTTTGGTTACGTTCTTCTATGCTCCACATTGCACACAGAACAGAACTACTTGTGAACGGTTCCGGTAGACCGAGATGGCGGAATACACTAGCAATGAAAAAGTTAAATAAAAAAGTTAAACATTTAGAAAAGTAAAGAAATAGTTTAAAAAAAAATGGCTCGAGCTTCCAGGTAGACAAGGATTTTCCCGTGGGTTTGCAGGAAGCTGAAGGTGGAGTCCTCCCCAGAGCGAGTCTGTGTTCATGGGCGCCCTGGTAAGCAAGGAGCACCTCGAGAAGGTCAAGTTCTACATCAAGCTGGCCATGGAGGACGGCGGCAAAGTGCTCTGCGGAGGACTGCGAGAGGAACCCGAGCTGCCCAAAGAGAACAAGAGCGTGAGCTTTATACACCCTTTCCGAAACTCAGTCTGGCCACTTTGATAACTATCATCACCTAAGTGTAGTGCATGATCTGTATATATGTTAATGGCGGCCTTTTAATGGCTATAGTCGGTTACAAGTCAAGAAGGTAGCGGCAAATGCCCCTCAAAGGGAATTTTGTATTCCTCCGCCACCAATCGCATCCCGTTGTTTCCGTGACGTCATGACCTGCCCGAACCAATCTTGTTTTGGCAAATGAATATTTTCAACATGGCAGCCGGGCAGATTTTCTAGGACTCCAGTATCTTGCGGCAATTATTCTGTTTTTTAACGCGGTATTTCACTTACCCGAGCTTAGGTCGCTAAGTCGTAACCGCGTCCACTTTTATTCGCAATAGGTTCTGCGCGACTGCGTGAAAATCCAGCGATAGCATTGCCATCGAAAAGTTCGATGCGGGAGTAAGGCCTAGCATCGCACATACGTCGAACGCCGTCTGCTTCTCTGCCTCAGGTTCCGCCCCAGCATCGTGACGGCAGCGGCTTTTCTTCGCAGTGGTTTCCGTGGAGCGACGTTAAAATGCAGCGGTCACCAAACTCTTCTTTAGAAGTGTAGTGGGCTGTGCGGGAGGGGCATAAGTGAACCGCGAACACAGTAAGTGAAGGAAGAATTCGAGAACAGCAGCAATACGGAGCCTGGACATAACTCAAGTTAGTTCTCTGTAATGTTCAATGTCACAGTGACGAATCTTAAAAGCTCCTCTGCGCTACGCATATGAGGGTGTTATGTAAATTCTTGGAATGCACGGCTTCGGAACACCATAGACAACTCATGACAATAAATGTGGCGAATATTTTTTAGAGTTTTGCTCAGCTAAATGCCTCGTAGAGTCTGGTCAGAGATGGCAAAATTAATTGCAAAAAGTAATTACATTACATTACTAATTATTTTTCTGAAAACCGCAAAAATGTAATAAAATTACGTTACAAATTACCGCAGGCTAAAAGCAATGACATTACATTAATTGCTTTCCAAAAGTGATGAAATTACTTTGACATTACTTTTCACTTTTCGTGGCCATTCCGCTCACAGTACACGAACCAAAGTGCGCCTCAAAGTGAACCATACCTAATAGTCGTTTTGCTGGTGCACACAACGTAAGTGTTAAACACGATCATTAGCTTCTTTTTTAAATCTGACTCGGAGACAGTCGGCACCCCGGTTTCGCTGTTCATTCAACGGTGAAGGTCATGGTTGATATGTTTCCGTCTTTCTGATTTAGAAGAAGTTATAGTCCGTGTCAGTATGTTGAGTCGGGCCATAGGAGCTCGTCCTTATATACAAGGAGTGGTCACGTGAAACGTTTCCCTCCCGCCTCGAGCGCAGTCAAATCCTATTCTCATAAGAGCACCAATTTACGTATTCCCGGGCATTCCTCTCCAAGGAGTATTGTTCCCAAACACCCGAAGAGCCCAAGTTATTGCGCGTTGTCCCACAAGGTGGCTGGCAACGCAGAACCGTCGCAGTTGAGAAAGGGATGGCGCGAGCTTCCTAAGATGTGTACTTTCCCAACAAACGGGTAGCGATATCTGCTTGTAGGCTGATTCCCGAATTAACTTCCGAAGGAAAGGCATACCGCGAGCGGCGCCTGCTTTGATCGATTCCCGTCTTTTCTGACTACAAAAAGAACATTTACTGAACAAGGCCAAAGATACGCACGAAACGTTCCGGAGACTTGACAAGGCATTTGGAAGTAGCTATTTAGTCCAGTCATTTGTTGTTCCCAATGGTCGAAGCTTACGGTTTGACCTAGCTCGACGAAATACCAGGAAGGCTAGGGATCTGTTTGTCCTGTTCTCTCAGGTTTTAAAATGTGTTGACCTCACTGGTGATGTGCCCTTCGCCTTGTAGCCTATATACGTCGTTCACCACTAAGCTGACAGTGCGGCGCGAGCTACCTGCTCGTTAGACCAGTCACACGCCTATCTTTTGCCACGAGAGCACGCTCTCGTTCATATTCACGCGCATAGAAAGGGACGGGTCGGCGTGATCGAAGGAAGGTGGTTGATTGGTTCTGGTGAGCTCGTCGCTCCCACCGCACTGTCAGCTCAGGGGTGAAGGAAGTATAGTATCGTCGCGATGACGTGACGCCGTGGATCTGTCTTGCCTGGAGTTCGTGAGCCGTGGCCTTCCGGCGATGTCTTTGCGCGTAAGCTTCTCTCCTTCGCCTTTCCAGTCCGTCTTTGTGCGTCTGTCCAGTTCTTCGTATACGAGGCTTTGCGCAAAGATGGCCGCCGTTTATTTGCTCTGATGTCTCTTTCGCAGCATTTCACGATGCAAAATTTTTCTTTCTTTTTTAAAGCTCGCAAACGAACGTTCTTATTTGTGATAAAAGTAACTTCAAAAGTAATTAGTAATTTTCTCGAAATTACTGCCTGAAAGTAATTTATTACATTACTAAATTAGCAGCCTAGAAAAGTAATTCATTACATTACTCATTACCACAAAAAGTAATTTAATTACTGTAACTTCATTACAATAATGTAATCATTGCCATTCTGATACCGGTTATTTCGTGACACCATTGAAACTGAAACAAATAGAGAAATAACTGTACAGCGATGAACACTAGCTTTCGCGCGTATAGCATTCACGAATAAGCACTACATTTTAATCTTCATTAGCATACAAAACTGTTTCCAGTCTTTCTCAAACACGTGGATTCCGTATCTAATATGCGGAACAACAAAAAAAAACATTTTAATTTGGAATATGCAAGACAATATAGGTGAGGCAAAACAAGAATGTGTGACAGTCACGTATTTTTCGTAAACACCTTCCAGCGGCGTGGAGAGATGAAAACGACGCTTTACCGCATACCAGAAGTGGCGACATTCAAGATGGCTGAGGTCACTCCCTGAAACCTGGCCAACCTGGCTCTCGCGGGGACGAGACTCCCTGGTTGTTTTCGGGCTTCATCCAAACAAGAGCCATTCAAATGCGCCAGGCGCGAGGGATATTGGTATACGGCGAGCAAGTGCTCACAAGTGTGTCTTTGGTGCATCGGAACACAATGAGGGGGGCGCCAACCAAGGGGTGTCCTAAAGAACGTGCAAAAGACGTGCAATGACGAAGCAGCCGAGCGACGCGCCGCGAGGTGCGCCAGCAGCAGGCGAACTGGCATGCCGCGTTACGTCCTTGTCGAAAGAAGTCACCAGTCCGCTCGTTGCTTGAGTCGCTCGTTGCTTGTGTCGCTCGTGTACGATAGGCACACGCCGAGGTGACTGGGACCTTATCTTTGGAGACTTTTGGAACGCGTTTTTCTGTCTCTTGGCCAGGGCTACTTTTTGCTGCCGACGGTCATCGTGGACCTGCCGCAGACGTCGCGTTGTATGCAAGAGGAGATCTTCGGCCCAGTCACGTGCCTGGCGCCCTTTGAGAGCGAGCTGGAAGTGGTCGAAAAGGTGAACGGCGTCTGCTACGGACTCTGCGCGAGTATCTGGTCCAAGGACGTCAGCCGCATCCACAAGTTGGCCCAACGGCTCGAGGCAAGTTCCCCAGCCAATACCGCTAAGAACACAAAGCCTGCGCCTCTGCGCTGCCTCAAACTCGGCTACTTTCTTTGCTTCCACGAACCACCATACACGCAGTAATCTAAGGCAGACTACGGCCATTGCTTAACTTCCACTAAGAGACCTAGTTACCTGATAACCAGACATCGAACGCACCCTTGTAACCCGAACATTGGTCACATAAAAGGTACACAAAAATTAACATTTATTCCCTCTCCCCCCCCCCCTTCAAACTGAACAACGAATTCAACCTTCACGAAGGACTGGTAGTTTTCAAGACTGACATTTCAAAAGACCTACCCTCTTCCTCACATGTTCGTCTTGAAGACAGCAGCACCAAAAAGCAACTGTTGTTAAGTTCGAACAAGGGACTTTGTTGGATTGAATGGTGTGAGGTTGTTGTAAAACGATCGTGCAATGTGGGGTAACAGTACACCTGGCTCGTCTGAATCGCCCACCACAAAATGAGTATGGTTAAAAGGTGGGATTTTTAGAGGGGAATATATCAACAAAGAAGACCTTTCTTTTGCTTGTTTTTTTCTCCTGGGGCCCTAGTCTGTACTCTTGATGGAACAGTCGGCGAGAAATCCAGCGGCCGTGATTAGCCGACGCCGCACTTGACTTTGGCGGCTGCCAATCACAGTTGCCCGATTTCTCACCGACTTTTTCGCCAAGTGTCCCGTTTAGGTCCCCTGGTGTCCTTCCATCACGGCATTCAAATTCGTATGTTGTCATTTGATAGGATAGAAAAAAAACTTTTATCTAATTGAATATGGTAACCAGCAAAATAAAAATGTAATGTATATGTAACGATACGTTCCATTTTTTAACGGTCACGGGAACGAGTTCCTTGCTTACAGATGGAACTTGTAACAGGAATGCGTTCCACAAATCAAAAGGAATGTGTACAACACTGAGTAAATGCACATCCAAATTATCGGAAAGATGCTTTGCATATCTTTCCCTGCGTTTTTACCCTTCATAAGCACGTGTAACAGTGGTTTAAGAGGACCTTAAACAAATTTCTGATTTTGAAACTGATTTAAATAACTGCGTTCGTGGCACACATATACCTTTTCAAACATAGAGGTCTGTAATTACCTCTTTTATGTGTTTCTAGGCATTTTGTTTTTGTATCTTGTTTGAATTAGTGTGTGGGACTCAAGCAACACATTAAAAATAATATAAAGAAGAAATTTGATGTATTTTGAACATAATAGGTGAAAAAAGTTCCGAATTTTGAGCACATCTTCTATTTTTGATAATGTCGTTGATCTGAACCAATAGAGAACCAAAACGACAAGAGCGTGCAACAACCATGCGCGATCTTCATAATTGTTGGAATTAACAGTTCTCGATAAAAGACACACTCGTCGACACGGGATCTTCGAATAAAATGTTTATAAACACTTGCAAGCCGGAGTAAGCTGCCTTCGACCGTTCCCAGCAATGTTCTTATTTCGAGCGTCCTTGTTCGCATTATATTTCATTTTGTGGACGACACGAAACGCCAAAAACAATCTCAATGTACTGCATTAAAAAAAGAACAAAAAAAAACGGGGGAAGTTTAGTTGTGGTTAATAGATGCAATATTTGGGGTACTCGCGTCGTTTTTATGAAGTGTTTATAAACGTTTTCTTTGAGGACCCCGCGTCGACGAGTCTGTCTTTTGTCGAGAACTGAAAACAGCAGAGTCGAGATGGGCCTACTGCCGGAGCGAGTCGATCGATGATTCAGCGATTCGAAATCGATGTATGAGCATGTTTAAACTTCCAGCAACAGAAATTCAAGGTTTCTTTCCAGGTACATTATGTACCAATTTTGAAAATAAGAACAACCTAGTCACGTTGTGACGGTCAACATAGGTTCATGTCTCTCTGGTATCGCGCAGGAGATCGCGATTCAGAAAAACCGATAGAACTAATTAACTTTTCGGCAATTTCCAGCCACACCCGGTGGCGGAAATGAGCCTTCAACTAGGTGTTGTAGATGATACAATCGAGTCAGTGTCACCACTTCAAAATATTAATATTAAGATAAATTCAGTTACAAAATGTTACAAGCTGAAACAGCAATTATCAAGAGAAAACTTGCACACACCTTACGAGCGCATGCCAGGGCCGTACACAGGGGGTGGGTTTCGGGGTTTCAACCCCCCCCCCCCCCCCGAAATATATTCTAGGTCCCCCCCCCCCCCTTTTTTCACTGTCGGCTGGGGAAGAGAGGAGCGATGGGGCGCATTTCGAAAAAGGCCCGGGGTGGCCTCGATTTCGCTAAAGTCACTGGATCGGGAGACCCAGGGGGGGGGGGGGGGGGGGGACCCGCTGGAGTTCCAGTGACGTGTGCCTGTATACACGAACTCATCTCTGTTACGTCACGGCGCGGTGGTGGCGCGTCGGTCGCACTTCCGGTCTGGGGCTGTGGGCGGAAGGCCCCATATGAGGCGTGTATTCCTGCGTTGTTTTGAAAGGAACCTGACGAAAACATGCCTTTTCGTCAAACCGCCGCGACTGGGGCTGTACTAAAAGAGTCGAGAAAGGTTTGAAGATCAGTTTTCATGTTCTCGGTTCGTCCGAGACCGTGGATATGTGCTGTAAAAATGGTAAACCAGACGCCGCCGGACCACAATTGCTTGGGGGGAAGCACTTTGGGTTGAATTCACGGATACTTGTGGTCATCAGAGTTATTTGTTTTGTTCCAACATAAACGCCGGAAAACCGTCAAGTTGTACGGCCCACCTGCGGACTACGTTCAGTGCGTCTTGAAGTTCGAACGGCCGTCTGATCGTTCGAACTGTCGTCTGCTCTTTCAAACACTTCTGCTTGTCGTCTGCTCTTTTAGACGACACCGGCCCGTAGACGAAATGTTGGCCCGGTACTTGCGATAAGAAGTAAGTGCAGGCCTCAAAAGACTTAAGTTTGAAGGTTGGTAAGCAGGCTCCACGTAAACAGTAGATACAAGGAGATGTTGATTATTGTTACCAGCGGCCATCACCGACTTGTTATGCCTGATTCACTTCGTCCGATTCTGCTTGCGATTTTCAGTATTGACGTCGACCATCTCAGCTACGGTTCACGCTTTTGCAGCCCGAGCGACTTCGCGACTGAAAATTGCGAGCAAAATCTCATCATGTGAGTCAGGCTTTAGCGTACATTCTGCGGCGTCCACGCGGAATGAATCGCCGCATGTCAGATTATTCACGCGAAGTTTTGCGGTGTAACGAGCCTCGTTAATTTCGCTGACGCCGCTCATGTAGTCAGACATTGCCAGGAAGACGTAGAATCAACAATTCGAAAGCAATAAAGGGCAGGGGGACTCACACCAACGCCGACAACATCGCATTTCAATGGTTTGTTTATGGGCGACGGCGAGCTTGTTGCCCACACCCCCACCGCGCATGCGCGGCGCCGGTGGCGTCCGCTAGGGGCGCTGCGGGCTCTCCGGTTTGTTTGTAAACATGAGTTGGTGTATATACAACGCAGCACTCCTTACTATTACTGCTAACCAGAGGCGCGTGAATTCCTGCTCGTCTTCGCCGCGCCCCGAAAACCGCAACGCACCCGGCCCCCACGACCGGTCTTTTCGGAACCACTCCGATAGCGCCCTCCTGTTTTCCCCTCTCATCCAAGTGCTGTGTGCCATCCCCCTCGGCAGAAGATCCCCGCGGGCGCCTCGCTTCCCCATCCTCATACCACGCTCCGTTCCACCGCACAGTGGACCGTAGCGGATCCTAGAGACCGTCTTCGCCAATCGAGGGCTGAGAGAGAATCACATGACCTTGAGCTTCGTATAGCACACCTCAGAGGGTAAGGTGACACTCAGAGCTGGATTGGCTGGGATGGCTTGTAGCGCCCTCTGCGGTCCATTATAAGGTGACACAGAGGATATGTTCGTTCGAGCAATAAACAGGTACGTTTGAGGGAAGCTCGTATCGGTTCTCTGTTCGTTAGTCCAACATCCCAGAACACCGCGAGCGTGCGAAGCCTGAGGGGCTTTGGGGGGCCTGGCTTTGGGGGCCTGCCGGGGGTATGGGGTGTTTCGCGCGGTGAAAAGAGGATGGAAAGAGAATGACGAAGATTCGTTCCGAGCTGTGTTTATAGTCTCAGGGCTTCCGAGTGTCACCGGACCCTGCGGAGGATGAGCGGGGCTGCGGTTAGGGAGCTGGGTCAAGTATGCATGGCTGTATATACCCCCGGTTCCCTCTCACCCAAGTCATGTTTACTGGGGCGGAGTTTGGGCAAATAAATACATTTTGTCGTAAGCTGAAAGTAAGCTTTGAAATAATTCACTCCTGCTGTGATGGTGCATGTAAAACATTTCGTTGCTCGCCGATCACATGCTTGTTTAAAAAAGTAAATACAAAAAACGGCCATTCAAGATGGCCACCGTGTTCCAGAACCCCCCCCCCCCCCCCAAAGAAATTTTCTGTGTACGGCCCTGAGCGCATCTCATGCTCTTCGGTGGTACAGCGTTCGGTTCGCGCTCCGTTCACAAAATGTTCCGAGCACAGTCGAGGATGACGTTGGGGAAAAGTCTTTTCGGTTTACGAACGCAAACTACTGCCGCCGGAGATCGGGGTCATGTGGAAAGCGATGGCGCACTCGTCTTGCCGGATTCCGTGCAAGCTATATAGGTCCTCGGACACCATACCCTATAACCGAGCAGTGGTGTCCCAATGACCGGGGGACTGTCGCCATCCAAACTCGTGGCTCCAATTAAGTTCGGGAGTTTAAAACCGAGAAGCGCGAACCAAGTAGGGGCAAGGCATACACCAGACACCAACGAAGCCTCTCAACCGGGACTTCCACTGTTTCTAACGCAGCAAGGTTGTTTTTTTAATGGTTTTAATAAAAAAAAAACCTAAATTGGATGTTTCTGAGAACGCTCTACAACTCTGTCATTGGAATTTTTGCTGTAAATTGAATATTTCAAAGGTTCATTAATTACTGCATTTGGAAAAATACAAAAAAAAACGCCTGACTTGCTCTAAACAATAAACATGCTTATTTCTTTGGTTTCATATTCCTAAAATTAACGAAAATATTTTTAAACCTTGACTCAAGTTACGTAGAATACCCTGTATATATCTAGATCATGGACACTTCTCATCACCGTACATGGTCTCCGAAGAGGAAATAATCGAATATATGCAGATGAATGAACTGTACTTGATCCAATGAATCAAAGTTTTACGAAATCGCCGAAAATCAAAATATTTGGCGGAGCCAGTGGTTAGCACACGCGTCCAAACAACGTGGGATGCCGAGAGTTCAAAACCTGGTTCCGCCAAATATTTTGACCCCTCGGCGATTTCGTAAAACTTTAATTCATTCGATCAAGTATGGTTCATTCATCTGCATATTTTCGATATTATATATATACATATATATGTATATATACATTTATATTTTTCTTTTTTTACTGTTGCAGTGATGGAAGCGGCATTAATCCTTTTGTAGCAGGATTTGTAGCAGGCAAAATATTGGTGTGGAGCAGCAACTGACGCGTTTGGAGCGGGCACCAGCATCTGTTAGCCTGTCACTTGAACATACAAATTTGATTGCATCGCTAAATGAGTTAGTTCTTATCTGAAAATGACTGAGAGTTACTTTTTGATACTGAAGCATATTAGTTACTAAATTTTGTAGTAAGAACCGATAGGACGCAAAAAACACACAGCCTTTTTTAGAATTGAGGTTGAGGTCAGAGTAGGTTCAATTTCAGATTAGCATTAAAAATAAAGCCTAGCGCAATCCTTCGGTTGAGCTACTCTCCTTCCTCTTTTACAATCGGTAGTTAATTTAGCCTGTAAATATAATTCCTATAAAATTCCGGCAAAATCAGCTTATGCGCTAAAACGTCTATCAATAAAAATATACCCCCCCCTTCCCACCTTCACAAGGTTTATGAACACCAAACTCAAGATTCTAATTTCATAAACTAAAACAACAACGACCAGCAAATATTATGAAAACCTACATTTGAGCTTTGAGTTACATTGCGCTTTAGCGGTGGCCGAACCAGAGTCGAGTCAGTTTTCTTGCCCTTACGATTGACAGCTGCACAGAAACTACCTCGGCTGAAGTATCTGTTCAAGTATAAACCCGCGTTTTTCTTTTTTTTTTTTTCGGAGCACAGTTTTTTTTTTTTTTTAAATTAGAAGTCAATTTACAGTCAGCACCAAAGAAGGTCGATCTGTAATAGTACTGAGCATGACTTTCAAGCCAATGGTGCTAACCCGTGCACTCCCCTACGTCAGCCGCTGCTCCTAGCACTCCGGTGCAAAGCGGTGAAGCTCGACACGTGCACGCTGGTGTGAGACCGTGAAGGTCGACGCAAGCGGCGATAGTGCCACGGTACACAGTAGCCACGGCATGGAGGCCATGGCAAACACGATAACCAAGTGCTATCATTAGGAGTAAAAGACCTTGGTTCTGTCTTGTTACAGTAGTCGTTATCCCATTTTTTGCACCATCGTCTGGAAATTCAGACGACGACGGGGCCAGCGCGGTTGACGAGCAGCCTCTGCACCAGGGTGCAAGATAGACAGGTGGGGAAACGGCCTATTGAAGCCTACCGCAGCGCCGTGACCGGATTGTGTACTCGTCTGCTTGCGGGTACCCCCGATTTGAGACAGATGGCGCTGCGGCGAGAAGAAAAATACCTTAATCGGATTTGCATGGAACTTTATGGGAGAGTGCGCAAAATAAACTGAAAGCACGACAGTCCTCCATTGAAAATCCACGAGAAACCATCTCCGTCAGTTTAGCCGGTTGCCACCGGTCGCCCGCCCAGGGTGAGGTTTGTGGTGCTCCACATAGATGGCGCCACAGAAAAGAGAAACCGAGGGGGACACAATACGGTCGCTCATTTGGCTCTCGTTTCCCCACCTGTCTATCTTACACCCTGCTCTACACTTAGTTTCATCTTAAAACACAGGCGACGCTATCAACCAATGGGACAATTCAAGCAGTGTCAAAGGCGCGACATCATGGCATTCGTCATCTATCTGTGCGTGCTGTTTCATCGGCTAAACCCACCAAGAGCAGTGAATGCCCCTAGACTTGCACTTTCATGTCTTTCTCATAGTATATGTTTGAGCCTTCAACTGTGCGCTTACCCAAGATGAAACAAACTATACGGCGGGTAGGTATAGTTTGTTTGTACCATTTTCATTTCCTTCAATTCCTAGAAGACTTTCGTTCATGGCGCAATTTGGCGCAGCACTTCCATTACTGCTGTGGCATCAAAATTAAATAAAACAATTCTTTTTTTGGTACCTGAAAATAAAAATAAATTGTACAGACTAAAAAGAAAAAAACCATAGCTACTCGTTTTATGGCGGAAATAGTGCCCATGGCCTTAACCAACGTGGAAAATATATTTGCTTCAGTGGTTCAAACCGGTTTGAACCGTTATCTTTACTCCCAGAACTGAACCGAAAGCCGTGAACCAAAATCCAAACCGAACCGATTAAAAATTTTGGATCAACACTCTGCACAGAACTTGACTGCGAAATATTGAACTCAGCACCTTAGCTCCCCTTTGAATCTCCTTCAACACCTTAGGCCTGCTATATTTCACAAAGCTCCATCTTTCATAAGAGCCACATTTCAGTTGCCCTTACCAGCTGCACAGTTTTCACGCTCACCAAGATAATCCACACAGTCATGAATGCATATCCCTGCATACTTACATTTATCAACCCTCTGAACCAGAAACCCTTGTATTTTACAGTTAGATTACGTGTAGTTACTAAATTCCTAAACCTAGACTTTGTCCCTCAGTACCACATATACTCATTAGTTCCTGCAGATCCACGCTGCTATCAGCCATTAGCACTACATCATCCGCATATGAGCTAGTAATGCTCGTTTAATCTTTTGGTCTCCGCTGTGGTACGACACGTCAAAACTATGACCATTATTCTCCAGCTTTTTCTCTAGTCCTTGTAAGTACAACATGAACCGTAACCTTGATAAGGATAAAGTTGCCAATAGCGGCGCGCCAGCTGTCGGGGGCAGATCGAACAAAAGCAATGTTTGTTGGCATTATCCACAGGTGGCAGCACCAGCTCCAACAAGCGCTTAGAGAATAGAAAGGGTCCATCTGAAACTACGGGAAGCGAATATAGTGAGGGTGCAGGCAAGCTGGCAGTATTAGCCATGTTGAAATAACCCGAGACCAGGGAAGAAGAGAAACATCAAAACGTGGAAGGAACAGAAAATAGACAGGGCAAAGTCTCAATCTATGTTTTGATGTTTCTCTTCATCCTCAGCCTCAGGTTAATTCAGCATGGGGAGCATTTGCAACTTAATGGTGGATGCAACCAGCTGCAATTGGTCACAAGTGCACATGCACTGCATTTTTGTGTGGCAGAAAGGAAAGCAGGGAGAAAGTCGGAGACGCTCGCAAAGTATTTGCCAACGCATTCGTCACCTCCTCGCAGCATGAATTGAAACAAGTTTTTTATTGACCGCTACTTGTTGCTCGTTGTACCTGTATAATTTTTCTTGTAGATCATTTTTGTTTAAACGTTTTAATAACACACTGCACATTTAATACAGCTCCTTTAAAAAACCAGCCACAACAAAACACGCTCAGAAAAAAAAAATAGCAGCAGTCATTTAATTTTGACTAAGGTGTAGTAGCGTCACAAGGGGGGGGGGGCGGGGGCGGGGGGGGGGGGGGGGGGCGGATCGCCCCGGGGTGCGGGGCTCAGGGGGTGTCACGGCGGGCCACGAGCGGGCGGGGGGGGGGGGGGGGGGGGGGGGGGTAGTCGCGGCAGGCCAAGCGAGAGTGGGGGAGGCACGGTGGGTCACGCGAAAGCGCGGGGGGGGTTTCGCTTTGGGCTACCGCCCCGGGTGCCGCTGACCCTCGTGACGCCACTGT